>JAUEKX010030857.1:0-14218 GCA_031834005.1 Dendronotus venustus
TTATTGACATCTCAAACCAACGAGCTAGATTTTCTCGGATAACTGGAGCCTTCGTTAAGTTGAACCCTTTTTTTGTCCACCTATGGTAAATATCTTTGGATAACTGGAACTTTTGGGGGAAAAAAGAAAACAAAAAGACTTGATTTATAGCAAGTTATTTAAATATTTTTCATTTCGTGTAATTTCTGCTTCAAAATCACAATTTATTTCGCCTGTCTGAATACGCTCATTCGCTAAGTCGAACCATTTTCCCTGGTCCTTTGGAGTTTCGAGTTACCAGGAGTTAAATATTTTCTATTTGGTTTTTCATATTATTTATTTTTCTTGGAAATTAATTAACGGAGTATTTACAATCTTAATATTTATATAAATGTCATCGGAAATAAAAGTGCAAAAGAAAGAAAAAAAAAGATATAATAAGCAATATGGTATTGATATATTTTAATTTAAATAATAAAAAAAAAATAGACTACATTCAACTTGAAGAATTTTGGTTGCGAACGGAAATATAAGAACAATGCTTTTGTCCGCGACCAAAACTAGCCGGACTGGAATGTGGCTTTATAACGAAACAAAGCACAAACAGCGGGCTTTTCGGTTTATACATATGGTTCAAGTGACAATTCGAATCACCCATTCTTTTAGTACAAAAGTCTCTTATTTTCGTTTGAATAAAGGAGGCACATTTTAGTCTTGATTCTTCGTTCTCCAAACTCGTTTAAGAGACTTTACATGTGAAAACATTACATGGTCTCGAATTGGCATTTGAACAACCTCCATAAGTTATAATTATACACATAGCAAGCAGTAATTCGTAATTCATTTAACATAAATAAGCAAGCCTGCTTTCATTTCCAACTATTATATTTCGGAGTGGCACTCGAGTTTTTAGCAAAACTAGAAAATTTTATCCGCCAAAAAAATTTAGAAAGAATTTAAAATGATCGGAAACGAAAAAGTTATGAAAAACCAAAAACACATAAAAAAAACCAGAAATGTGCAATTAATATGCAATTAAAAATGTAAATAAATGTAAGTAAATATAAACAATAAAAAGGATTATTTACGGGGTATTAAGTCATATAAAGACTCACCTACTCTAAAAAGTTTTTACGACGATCATCATCTAAATTTTTATCTCAACGGAAAGAAGGCGAGAAGAAAATCTAGCAGGCTTAAAATTATCTAAGCTCTATTGGTGGAGAAGGTGACGATGAAAGTGAAACCATTTCTACTTTTTGTTACTTCTATCAACGCATTTGAGTTTGGTGATCATTGTCATAAAAAAACTGTCTATACTACTAAACAAGTTTTACGACGACCACCTAATACAAAGCGAAGAAAAAGGAGAATCACACGGATAAATATACAAAATAGCGGCCATCATCCCAAATTTATTGGTCAAGAATATAACGATCGTCATTCGCTCGAAGTAAAAAAAAACCACTTTGCCTTTTTGTCACGCATATGGGTTTTTACGGCGATCGTCATAAAAATCGTTTTGTCGAGATTAGCTTTCATAGTGGAAATTAGCAAAACGGTTCGACATTATTAAACGTTACCATAACGTTTTAAGAATGCCCAATCCTAGACGTCTTGCCGTCTGGATATGTATGCACCAAAAATATTCCTTACACTCATATAATTATTTTCACATGCAGTAAAATGAAAACATCAGGTTGTATACTGCGTTTTATAGTATTTAAAAAATTAACCATGTTACATACCGTAAAACCTACATAATTCGAACTCTCTGGGGACCGAGAAAAGGGTTCGTTTTATAGAAACCTTTTAACCGAAGAAGATTTGGTCAATTTATATCATTTTCGAATCTTATAGGGCAGAGGCGGGTCTACAGAGTCGGCAAACACATGTGTAGGAGGGCAAAAAGGCCATTATCTGTGGAAAAATACCAGACGATTGTCTTTTGCTCTCCTTCGTAGATGTTGCCGACCCTCTAAATCCGCCTCTGTATGGGTTCAAATTATATGAGTTCTACTATAGCTTTAAAAACTTTTTTAAGATGGAAAAAACCTGTGTGTGCTTTTTTAAGGTTCTGCCGTGCCGTCACAATCGACGGCAATTTTCAGATAGACGACGTCATCTTTGATGTACGTACGGCTCTCTACCTCCTCCTGGTTGGCGAACTTCGCTCCACCGAATGACGCGTTCTTCTCGATCTTCTTCGGTTGACCAAGGAACGGTTCGTTGTCCGCGCACGGGTTTGGCTTGATGCTGAAGCGGATGTGTTTGCGGAGTGACGGGTCGTTATTCTGATCGAGCAGATAGAAGGAGACGCGGTAGGAGAAAGGCCATTTCAAGAGGTTGTCGTATGCACCTGTGAATAAACAAAAAAGAGAAAAAAATATAACAAGGGGATGACTCGAGTTGGATTGAAATGTCGAATTGCAAATAACTCAGTCTCTAGTAGGAAATCCTTTCAATTTTAGATTGTATTTATGCGAGAAAAGTTGTCTCGGGTCAACCAGAGTTAACTCGGCTCATATAATCATCAGCTTAGAGCAGTTTTACATTTGGCCAGTCTTTTGCAATATTGTTTTCTCTGCTTACTTTTTTTACCAAAAGTATGATCGAGTATTAGTAGCAAAATTCAAGAAAATAACTTATATTAAGCACAACAAAATATATGTTAAACATTTGCAATAACATATTCAACGATATTAAATAATATGCAAGTACTCAAATTATGTACTCAACAAAATACGATCGTTATCCTTTCTGAATCGTATTTCATAAATAATATTATGAAATGGTATTTTTATTGAAAACAAATACATATAGTTGAATTTTGAAACAAATACTCAACCCTAGAAAATCATCAAAATAAAATATTTATATAACAGATTACAAAAAAAATAAAATTAATTAGTCATTTTACCAATCACAGGCAAAAAGTGTTGCTCACATTATAAAACAATTGGATAGTAAACGTATTAGGCAGTGAGCGAGCTTTTTATTATCCATAGGTTATCGTAAAATGAATAGGAAGAAATTAAAAGCCTTTCGATCCTCAAAATCAACAAAGGCTCATTTCAAGAAAACATATCAAAGAACATAAAATTTTTGAGACGATTTTCCTCTTTTAGAAAATTTAGAAATACTGACCTTTCAGAATGCTGATGAAAGCAGATATATGTGTCCCCTTTCCTTTGCCGTCACCATTCAAACAAAGCGATGCAGCCAAACGGTATCCATGACGGCTGGTGTAAAATGGCGGACTAAACAGTGTAGGAGTATTTCCGTTCTTAGCTTCCTTCATTTTCCGACCGAATTCGTCAATACGCCAAATCAGTTGAGTTCTGTAAAGAAAGTTTAGATGTCAATAAAAAGATTCAAATCGCAATAATTTCGGTTGCAGAAGGCCTACATCAGGGAACACAGATCATACAAAAAATATTTTTAACGTAGTCGCCAAATAATTATATGGTAAACAAAAAAAGGTCAAAGATTGACTTTAGATCAGCTTCTATAAATTCATGCGATTAAAGTCATTTTCTCGCATTATTCAAATAATTGTGCGCCAAAATAAATTTAATTAATTACATTACTTAACTTATAAGAATAAGATAAAAGAAACTTAAACTAGAAAAAATAACAATAACAACAACTACAACAGGAAAATGGGTGGATAATAACCTGTTAACACGCTCCATGTCAGCTAAGCGTTGTTGGTGAGTCTCCAACAGTGCACCATGGTCTTGCAACAACTCGTGGTGTTGGTCCAAGCGTTGCCCCTGCTTCATCACGATGTCGTACAGCAGCCGCACGTGCTCGATGATGCCGGTTTTGTAATGACGTGCCAACTTCTCTCTTGCACACTAAAATGCATAATGAGGATTTTATATGACACCCACGAGAAAATTATTTGTCTAACAATTGGTATAATCATTGGCTCGCCTTGCCGAGTTGATCCAGAGCAACTTTTCTCATATCAATTATTATGATTTATTGTGTATGAAAAACACGTAGGCAATCATGAAAAAAATGGCATTATAGTATTCACATAAAACATTCACAAAAGTAACACTCAGGACCATATTAGAAATAGTGAAAAATAAGAAAATTTTCCTTCTAACATAGCGGAAGAAACAGGAACCTAAATACTAAGACACCGAGACATTTCATGGCACAAAAAAACGCTTCATTTCACGATAAAAAAAAATCTAAAAGAGAAAAGAAAGAAAGAAGAAGAAAAAAACAAACAAAAAATCTAAAAGTCGAACAAAAAAGGATTGAAAAACTGTCCGTTAATCTCTTGCTATACAAAAACCACATTTTGGTCGATCAAATTTGCTGCGCAAATTTATTTATTTCGAGCAAATATGGTTACGAGCAAATATGGTTACTAGTGGCAACCTAAGAGAATAGATTTAATTTTTCACATTCTTTTTTATAAGACCAGTATCTAAAATCTGACCTGACGCTGGCTGTTCCTATTTTTATTTCTCAGAAACCTAGTTAAGTTTTTGTAAGTTCTATCCATTTGTTGAAACTTCGTTGTTATTGTGGAGTTCCGTACATTTTTTTGAGAAGCTTATCCGTTCATTCTATGGAGCTAATACCATAAACCCATTTATGAACTTAAATATTAGAAAGTCAATTTGCACTTCAATCTGTTCTTATTTTTCGTCTAAATTTCCGCCTCGTATGAGGGTGGGATTAGACCCCTTGAGGTGTGATTTTTACTTTTCTTGATATCTATCTTTTGACCTGTTCATTTGTTTGCCTTTTAAAGTGCATTATATTCTAAAAGCACTTAAAATTCTCGTTCTGGAGATATTATATAAAATAGTATATAAAATCTTCTTATAGATTTTTATTCATAAAAAAATAGAATGGATTTGTTATTTTTAAAACTGTCCGAATAATAGGAATAATAATAAATACAAATAATTGTATAAATAATAATTTGTAAAAATAATTAGGCTAAAAAAGTTTGTCTCACTTGTTTTTCCTAATTATTCCAGATAGGTATATAAAGTGTATATAGAGTAGAATGATTTTTTTTATTTCATGAAAAAGGCGTTTTAGTTTTTTTTTGACAGCTTTCACAAACATTTTACACAAAAAAAAGTTATTTTTGATTCAATGTATGATCATACCACAAAGCCGAACATACAAAAAAAACTTTCTTGAGATTTTTTCACGTTTTATACAAAGAAATGACATTGAATTGTTCACGTCACCAGTCCATCTTAAACATCTAGTGTTGTTCCGGATGGTAATTGTCCTTCCACCCTGTTGCATAAAGACCGGGATCACAAAAAAGCAGACACTTACCCTGTGCGGACAGCCGACCTCTTCGAACTGGCAAACGATCTTGGTACGAGCACATTCCTCCTCAATATGCTTGTCCAACTCATCTCTGGGAATCGTCAACTTCTTGTCACATTTGTTGGGACATGGCAACGGCACTTTCAAGCAATCTTCCAAATGCATCTAACCAAAGAAAACAAAACACACATAATAGGGTAAGAAGGTAATTTTTCGTGGCTTTCCTTCAGTAGCATATCGTGCTAACCTAAACGGATCTCTAAAGATCAGGTTACCATCAAAGAACCTGTTTGTCGAAACACGTTTTTTTTATAAAAGAGCATCTAAATTTCAACTGAGGCTGAAGATGCGTTTGCGCTTTCGCTTATTTTCAGCCTCAAATGTTCTTGTTAAGGGTTCTTATACAAAAATTAAAAAATATAAAAAAAAATCTTTTTGATCCTTGGATTTTTTAATATTGTTCAGCCAGTGCTTGTGTTTGGGTAATAACACTGGTTGTTGTATGCAAAAAACGGTGTTCTAAAATTAATTTTGATATATATATATAGTCAAATGTTTCAAAAAAGTTTCTTATCTTAGAAATAGGCATAACGATATAGTAGTAAAGGTTCTTAACTTTTAAAGATTGTTCATGTAGGTTTCTTATAAACAGGTTTCTTATTAAAAGCGTGTAAATGACAAAAGTTAAGGCCAATTAGGTGCTCTTTTAGTAAAATTACCTTTTTTTCCTGTCTGAGGAACCTGAGGTCACAGAAAGCACAAGAAATGATCTTCTTTGGACAATCTTTATCCAAATGTTTCTGCTGGAATCTCCGTTGGAACTTCGCACCGCAATCGTTGACGCACAATATATCAGCATACTCACAACTCTCCAAATGTTCCTATGGCAACAAAAACAGTAAATACTAAGTCTAAGTAGAATCTCAAGGGATCAAAAAAAATCAGCTTGCGAATTGAGCTTACGGAGGTCAAGACGGAGGTCAAGACGGGGGTCAAGATTCGAAGATTGTCGGACGTCGTTACTATGACGATTGGCCCGATTAATTAATTTCGAACAGTAAAAACAAATCGAATTGTTCTATTTTCTTAATACAGGTCTGGGCACGACTACTCGGGTGATAAAGGATAACGTATAATAATATAACAAAATCATGATCTTTTTATAATCTTTATAATTTTTCAGATTTCACACTCATTTAATGCGCTTATCAAGGAGTTTACAAGAAGACCTGCTGGAACTACAGGAAGAAAAGTACGAATTTGTCAAGATAATTTTTTCGAGTAATATATATAGGATAATAAAATAACGCGCATCAATGTTTACATTTTAAACAGTCTTTTTGCAGTACGGGCATTAAACTTGCCTCGATCACCCAAACGCTTAATTGTTTACAAAATAATAGCGATGGCAAATGAAATTCCGGTGCTAATGAGCTCTGGTACGCATCTAACAGGAAAATCGAAATACAGAAAAAGCTATATTGCACGATTCGATATCAACTGCAATACTACAATAGTATTACCTGGACGCCATTGTGGAATCCCTGCCACTTGCATCCCCACTCATGGTTGTTGCATTTCGCATCCAACGCCATAATTTCCATATTTAAATCTTTGTCCAATGTGCACTAAAAAACAACAACAGAAGCAAGAATAAACAAGTGTAAGGGTACCCTAAAGAAGCAGCAAGTATGCACGTGTAAGCAAGACGCAAACTTGTTTTCAACTACCTATTTTCTTCATTCCTTCCAAAATACCAACATAGTTCATATGAACATATTGGCACAACGTCAAGACTACGTCGTTTTAACGTCTTATTGACATCCATAAAACGTTGTTCCAACGTCGTGTGCTGGCTAGGTATTAATAAGGTAAGGTTTGAATGTAAGTGGAAGAGAAAACGTGTGTTGCAATTATCAAATAAATGGTTAAACACTTAATTTTTCCGGTAACGTGATAATGTAAATTCGATTACTTTAAAGAGTTCTTGTGAGTGTAGTAAATATATACACACACATTTATATGCGTGTACAAGAATGCGTGTACAAGAGGGAAAAAAGTTCATTAGTGCAAATTATACTCCTAAAAAGATGGAAGAGTGGAACAAAACAGTGAGAAATGCTGGAAATATAGAAATGCATGAATATATAAAAAAAAAAAAGTCCATAAGAAATTTAGCAGGAACGGCGTAAATATAGCATATATATTGAGCATATGTGTTAAACCAAAAATGTTTTCGAACTAAACCAGCGCTATTTTCTTCCCAGATATCTCCTTAAGGCAGGACACCGCAAATAATTTGACTTTTCAATATAGGCATGCAACACGTACTGCAATATTTTCTTCTTATAAGCAACTCGTTTATAAGCAACTGAACTAGATTTGAAAAATTATTAAGCAACTTCAGTTCCGAACGAATAGAAGTATAAGTAGCCTAGAAATTTAATTTGTTTCACTAAAAATAATAAAAACGCTTTTATAATCTAAATACATGATAAGAGCTTATATATAATTTTGACGTGTTATTTTAATAATTTTTATTACTGAATACACATTATGTTAAAGATTTTAGGGAAAGCTTTAGATGACTGCTTTTCCTATTTTCCCTTATATGATTACGAAAATTAACCGAATAAAATTAATCAACCGTTAAGCAACTTGAAAACTCATCCTAAGTTGCTTATAAAAAATCGCGGAACTACTACGGTAGAAAAGTTCATTATGGTGGAAGTAATAATGGTTACCCTTTCACGGTTGATAGTGACTTGATCGACCGGACATCTTGGTTCAATCCTAAAAAAAAAAAAGCGTAATACAAACGTGTATTATAATTATCAAAACCGTCGTTTTATCGAGCTAAAGCCGAGACTCCCCTCATATTGTATTTTATCCCGTGTTTCTTATGCATACAGCCTTTCTTTCACTGCCATTTTTGAAAATAACATACGGGATAGAGACAAACCAACGTACGGTTTTATTAGACAACCCAGGCGGCACACAACGTCAGAACGACGTCGTTATAACGTTGTTTTCACGTTTTAATGTCATAACAACGTCCAAATGACGTCATTGTGACGTCGTGTGGAGGCTGGGAAGACAATGTCAGAATGTTTCACAACATACTGTGTTTTCAAGAAGAAACTTTTGCTGAAAGGCGGTTTTGGGTAATGGCGGAAATAAAGTTTTGCAAATAAAAAATTTACATGCACTTCAAGATATGAAACGGGATTAATTTCCCCATTTCTTTAAAAATGTTTGATGGGAATAAAGGGTGGTATGATTGTAAACGCGAAAAAATGCAGCCGATTGCGGCAGCAACTCAGCAGCTATGAATTAAGTTATTGTCATTTAAAAAATATATCTATATGGAGATAACGCTAAAAAGGACAGGACGACGAAAGCCGAAACCAATACTGAGCTACTAAAGCCACTGAGTAGCAATAAGAAAAACAAACTTACTTGAAATATTCATGATAACAGGACGAACACACACGATGGCTACACTCTTCGAATAAAACGGGGTAACGAAGCACGTCTTTGCATTGAGGGCAGATGAACCTTTTCTCCAGCGGCAATATAAACGTCACCTTAAAGCGCACCTGAGGCGCGATCGGCGACCGCGCGTTCTCTCGGAGGCTAGCGCGCGATGACGAGGCGCGGCTGCTACTTGAGGAAGGTCGAGGTTCCTCGATGAATTCGTCTGAGTTGGCCTGGAATAAAAAGCATTTAGCTGTACATAAACTAGAATATGCTTGTCGAGTGGAGCCCTTTGATAAGTGGAGGCTTTCATGATTAAGAGACCGTTTACATGTAATTTTAATTTCGCGTCGAAATGAAATATACGTATATATGTAAAATATTATGTAACTACATTGTAAAAATATGAAACGAAAATTAATGTAAACGGCCTCTAAGTAGAACTAAATTTTAAGAGTTTTTTTAATTTTTTGTACGATGTTTTTAAAGCGTGTTAGCTGTAATGGTAACGGATATTAATTCCGGTTATGAAATGCACCAAAATAGATTACAATATTACTCAGCGTAATGTCCTTAAAACATCGTTATCCTTTCCAGAGAAACTAGTCATAATTTTGCCAAAACAACGTTTGAGCTATGTGAATTTCCAATTTTCCAGTTGAGGATATGAACTATATTTCAGAGAAATGCTGGCCTATTTTCAACCGAACTATAAAAGAAACTACGTGTCATCAAACGTGCAACTCGAACTAGACTGCTTATAAAGACACAATCATTACATTACTTACCTCTGGTAACTCTTCTTGCTCTCCGTCGCCTTGATTTTCTTCGTCTTGATTTTCTTCTTGTTTCTCTTCACCTTTGTTTTCTTGTTTCTCAGGTTCTTCATAATACAAAGAAAAAATAAACGAACGGATAATTTTTTTTTCTTTAAAAAAAGGCTATACAATTTGAAAAAACATTAATTACAAATCCGCTTTTCCCTTGAAATATTTGAAACCTTTATAGGATTTTGATTTCAGTCATCTATGGATGACCAGCCAAAATGCACCGTCAGCAGAACAACATTGTATGAACGTTGATGAGATACCAAAACGTCGAAACGTCTCATTTAGGCCAAGAATTGGATACTTGATAGTTTAGAACAATTGCAGATACTTTCAAAAAAAAAAACGTTAATTAAAAAAAAAAGGATCTCAAAACCATTAATAGCATAAAGGCACTCCTATATTCTAATGTCCCAGCCTGCACCCAACGTTAGAAGGACGTATTATGGACATTAATACGATATCAAAACGCCAAAGGAAACGATGTCGACGTCAGTTCTAATCTTTTACTGTCTACAGTACAAACGGTTTTCATGTTTTTTATGCTGGTTAGATAAACAAACACAGAGATCCCAGCCGGCACACGACGCTAGAACGATAACTTTACAACGTTGTTTTTACGTTTGATGTCGTAACAATGTCCAAATGACGTCGTTCTAACGTCGAGTGCCGGCAGGGTTTTGTTTTAAAAAACCAATGAGATACCTTCTTGTTGTTGTTCACTTCCTTCTTCAGCTTGTTTTTCCTGCTCTGGATTGTTGTTCTCGCTTCTCGCTGATGAAGGTGCCTGCTCCTCGTTTCTCGCTGATGAAGGTGCTTGCTCCTCTTGTTGGCCTCCCTCCGGAGTTGCTACTTGGTTCTCAGGAGAAGCTGCCTGGTTGTCGTTCTGCTGTTCTTGCTCAGGTTCCCCCTTGGGTGTGCTTGGTGGGTCAGCATCCTCTGCCTGTGGTGGGGTGGCGGCTGGAGTCTCTGTGTTATTCTCTTCAGCCATATTTTTGTTGTTGTTGTTGTTGATTGGGTTAGAACCTCTTACTCGTATTCCAACCAACTGTTTAAAACAAAAAATCTAAAGAAAAGTCCACGTCTATTATTTATCAACAAGTCTTTAATTAGGTGTATACCAAATCGACTTGATTTTTCTCTGACAAAAAAAATTTTGTTTTGTGAATTTTTTTTTTGTTTTATTATTTTTTTGTAACTATCAAGAGTTGTTGCCAAACTATACTCAACACTCACTCGTTTATCATGGTTACCGTCTTTCATTATTGTGTATTTTTGTTGTATACGTTGCTGTTGGCAACATTTCTAACAAAGTTTTATGAGCAATGCACCATTCGAATTGATGAATAATAAATTAATTATTCATCCACTATGAAAAAACTTTTTTTTAATTTTAAATATAAATTGTGTATTTTGTACTCTCTCGTTCCTTTATTTCTTTTAAACTTTATTTAAAACTATAGTTCTTTTTTAAATCGTACGAAAATACATCTTTTCATTCATTAATTCATCAAATTAAGTAGCTAGTATATTTTGAGAAGTATTAGTATCTTCATAAAAATCAACCACAATTTTCTTACAAAAGTTAACACTGTCTATTTTTAGATATACAAATGACAAAGCAAAGAAAATTAAATCGGGAAAATTTTCTGCTTAAACCGAAAATATCGGAATAGAATTTTATCTATAGAATTTTGGTCATTTTTTCGCGACAATTCTAACAAAATATTCGCATTCCTTAAACACTTTTTTCTACTTTGTTAATTTAAAAATATTTTTCGATTCATTTTTCAGTTTCTTTTCTCTATGAAAAATCCATTTACGAAAGGATTAATCTTGGTTAAATCCAGGAAAAAATTGCTAAAAAGACAAAATCTCAAAAGAAAAAGCTTGTACTTCGCAATACTCCTGCTTATATATACTATACAATATACCCTTAAGAAACCGGGTATCTTTATATACATTTAAAAGTACTGGAAAAATATAACATAATATAATACATAAACAAAATATTTTCGATACTTCCTTTATAGAAAACAACTTGGAACTTTCTTTTTCGTGTCATTTGTTATGTTTTAGCATTTCAGGCGGCACAGAACGTCAAAACACAACATGTACAAAAGCTTGTATATGGAATGCAACCCTTTATAGTAACATGGATGGAATGTCAATTTTTCGCTTTTGAAATGCTATGCTTAAATACGAATATTAGGTTAAGAATATTCAGCTCATATCATTAACGCTACTAAATCGCGCTTTTGGTAGAGAAGGAAATCATTACGAAGAGCTTATCTATTCCACTGAAAAATTCAAATTTGTATCGATGACAACGAGAAATTAACCACATTGAATGCTGAATGAAACGACTTCAGTTGAGATTTCTCAGTCATGGGACGACGTTAGAACGACGTAATATGGACGTTGTACGGCGTTAAAAGGTTGAGACGACGTCTTAAAAACGTTCTGTAAACGTTGGCTGAGTTTACACTGTGTTATATTATAGTCTGCATGGTATTTCTTTGCGACTTTGTTTCTTCACGAGCTTTGAAAACTTTTGGTTTTTCATCCAACAACGACAAGTACACAAAGAACGAACGTTTCATCTGTCAAATTCTTCATCTTCAATTTCTTCATTGGGAGCACACTGTAAAAAAAAAAAAAAAAAAATAGAAAATAACAAATACCTTTTCACAAATAGTTTTCGCAGGGATCCATTTCGCAATATAGGAGAGAAACATGTTCTTCAAGATAGCAACGAAGTGGAGAGTTTTTTAAAATTCATCCTTGGGTTATTGTTATCATTATTGGTACGCATAAAATAGAATCTTTAACACCATGCAAATAGAATCTTTAACACCATGCAAATAATGAGTAAAATGTTAATTTGAAATTAAAGGGGTTCACCTATGGCAAATTGTTTTTCTGTTAATACAAGAATTCGAAAGAAACCCAATATCTAATATTTAAAAAAAGATATCGCCATTAAGTTTATATCTAAAATACAACCCTAGGGGCTTACGAACACAGTACAGTTACGAGGCTAATATACGCACGTTACCATATAAGGTAGGCTGCGACACTGGATTTCGCATTTGATATGGATAGGAAGGCTCAAAACCCGGAATTTTAAGTAGCAATAACTTTTGATGCAGGCATTTTTAGAAAGTGATTTTTTGGATCTTTGTTGATATATATATAACCAATATGAAACCAATATAATATAACATAAAAATACTATATGCATTTCATTCGGCAAATGACAACTGTCTGAAAATGGGCAAAATTTTCACATGATTTTAATATTAATAACCTCAAAAATTCGAAAATATTGCGAATAATAATCCACGCAAAAATCAATCCACATAATGTTACTATGTAAAGTCCACGCCTTTTTGTAAGAAAACCAAAGTTTCTTGCGAAAATGGAGCTATTGTAGCTTATATCACAAATTAAGATGCAGTATACTCCTATAGCTCGAACATTCAAGGAACCAAGAAAATTTTTGAGTCATCAGGGTTATGGGAAAAGCTCTGTGAGGGTTCAAGGGGGGATTCAAAAACAGTTCGAGCTACTGGAATATAGAGTTATCGAATGTATTTCTACTGATAAGTTACGAGCGAACGGCAACTTCGATCACAAGGTACGTGCTCTACCGACAGAGCTAACTAACTGGCCTAAGATGAGACATATTACCAGATATTCAACGAAACAGATCTGGCCATCTTCATTCAAGATCATGTACTGCAACGACAGGAAACCTCGCTCGTCCATGCGTATTGATACTTTATTGGATGGCAAAAGAGCTTTAGTTGACGGTTTCAATAGTGAAGTCTTGTACCTAGAAAAATAAAATAAAATAAACAAGGTAAGTTTTGAGTCATGTGGCTTTTTGACTTCCATTCAAATAGATTGCCTTTGATGTAGTTTTCATTATGCCGGTAACCCGTTAAATGCCAGCCAAAATGCCACTTTTTCTTAAAAGAACCGTTATAATATCTGCTTATAACAACCGCCCAAACCCAACATTTTCCGTAAACATGTGTGGAGGAGAATTAGGAAATCGTTTGTACCGGTTACTTTGCGTGTGATTACATTCAAATGTTTCCACCATATCAGAGTCTTTGGGATAATCCACCTGAAAATTAAAAAAACATAATAAATAATTTTATAGAATTTTATACATATACATGATTCTTTTAATAACCAAGTTAGGGACTCAAGTTGCTAGGAAAGGAGTCCCAAAGTAACAAGAATGCATTGATAGGATAGGATCGTTTTGCTATTTTTTTCTTCATTAAAATAATAAATAAAGGAATTCTATCAAAAACTGCAGATCTTCATCATCATCATCCTTCGATCTAGGTCTGAAAGAAACAATAACCTTCTCTCCACTGCTCACGATCAGCCATCGCAGTTCCCAGTTCCTCCAATTCGAGCCCTGTTCTACGTTTCAGAGCATCGAGAAATGTTTGCTTTCTTGATCGCTTTGGACCAACAGGACACCAGAGTAACAGATCTGAGATTACCTCGTGTTTGGAACGAAAACAGTGCCCTGAAAATGTAAGCATCCTACTGATAAGAACAGAAGATATTCTTGGGAGTCCCTTGTAGATTTCCTG
>JAUEKX010030968.1:0-14216 GCA_031834005.1 Dendronotus venustus
GGTGCCTGGTGGTGTGAAGAGTGTTGTGGTGCACTGCCAGGTGCCGACTTTAGTTAGTTATCCGTCTCAACTAGAAGGGAGAAAATATATACTGAACAGGATCAAATAACAAGTGTCATTTCTTTATGTGTTATCCAGAGATACAGAAATAGATACCTAGTAAGAGACGAACCGCTAACATTACTAAATAAATTTTTAGCAGAGATAAAATATTTTTTTTCTCCGTTGATACGATAATTAATTTCTTAAAGATCCATTAACACAAAATTACAATGGTAATATAAATCATTACAATCTAAAAGTCATTAAATTTATGAAAAGAAGTCAGCTGATCTTTTATCTTAAATAACTCTTTTCAAGTGTTTATCATTTTGCTCGATGCATAATACTGCTCTTCTTCGCCTTTCACTTAAAATATTTTGAGCAAAATCAGTTCTAAGGATTTTATCACATTTATTGGTCGCATTCTTTCTCTTAACTCTTGAAAGTTATTTGACGATGTTTGATAAACCAAACTTTTTAAGTATCTCCATAACGCAAAGTCTAACGGTGTTTAATCAGGGAAACAAGTCGGCCATTCTATATTGTGCCTCATCGAAATAACCTTTTTCCCCAGGCGCTCCGTAATAGAGTACACTATAGAAGCGAAACATTTTGTTTCAAAGTAACGCGTGACGCTAAAAGTTCTTTGTTCAACTGTCAGCTGCATTTTTAACAAGATTTTCTTATCTGTTACAATAAAATCGTCCAATTTTATCTTCAGTAGGCGAAAAGATTTACACACTTTTATCGTTTCTTTATAAATTTGATTTGCTTTGGGACCATTAATGACTTTAATTACTATTGAATTTTTGTGTTAATCGACCTTTAAGAAATTAATTACCGTATTATCGGAGAAAAGCCTTATTGTCTATCCGCTAAAAATTTATTTACGAATAAAAAATATAGTTTTGGAAAGCTTGAAAAAGTATCTATTAAAAGGTATAAAATTGTATTTTTATTGTAAATATTTAAAGAATTACAAGTGTTTGAAATATGGTTCTACTTTTTATGACGCACCCTGTATAATTACGGCCAATGTCTCTTGGGAGGTAGGAATTCCAGTTGATATTATTCGTTTTTTGTCTTTAGGTTGTGAATTATGTACTTTATAGAGAGTGTGTTTGTACGATATAGAGTATGTTATATAGTGTATGATTTTGTTTGTTTTTTAATCTGTTTTTATAGAAGATGGGATTTTTTAAAAAAGTCTTTGAAACTGCTTAGAGCGTCTCTAGTCTATATCCACACGTGAAATTAAGCATAGAAACAAGAATTCAAATAATTCAAAATCTTTCTTTAACCATTTAAGTGCCGTTGTCAGGTATATCTAGAGGCGGATCTAGAATGTAGCAAATACATGCGTAGGAGAGCAAAATTACATTGATGACAGTGAGAAATAGTACAATATGATTTTATTTTCACTCTCCTTCGCATGTATTTGCTACATTCTAGATCCGCCTCTGATATCCGACATCTGGGGTCAATAATACCGTGTCTGCTTCTGAGAGCCGTAACCTTTGACGACTTTAAAATGAAGGTCGACGATAGAGGCCCATATAATGAAAATCAAACTCCCTGTCAAATGATCCCAAACACGTTCAGTTTTGACAAACACAGCGACTTTTAGTACAATTTGAAAGTTGAGCTTACTACCCAATTTTCAATCTCAAAAAGAACATTTTTTCTAATAGCGCCGGCATTTTAAAGGGTTCAGCTAATTGTATTTGTTTTTAGAACTGAAGATGACAATATACTAATGTTGAAATATATCGTTAATAAATAAAAATCAAATAGTTGGTCCACAACATGTTTTAACTAATATATTTTAGCATTTAAACTTTTCTTTCACTTTTTTTCTATTGTTTTTAAATAAATTTTGTTTGAAAATTCTGAATTTTCTTAAACACCGTTAATATGTGAAAAGCAATCGAACTTAACAACGAGCTAATTATAATTGCGGCTTATTATTGTCAAAGAGGTTACTGCTTTGTTTGCTTATTATTTGTTAGCAGTATTTTTCTGTAAGTCTTTTATACTCCTACTTCTAAGCGAATATGTTAATTAACAATCAATTTAGTAATCTCGTTAAGCATTTTTTGTCTGTATGTTTAGATATATGTATCAATTTTAAATATTGTCAAGGCGACCGGGTCTTAAGAGAGCTGAGTCTAGTGTAAAGCCAAGATAATTTTGACCTAAACAAAGAAGGCTAAGAATCATAGAATGGGACTCTCTGTTAAACTTAATATATAATATGAAATAAATAAAAGTTATGTTGCGTTGTAACTAAACTTATGATGATATTTAGCATAATCGAAAAAAAAGATCTATACATTAACATGCTACGTACTTGTGATACAGACAAACATAATGTTATATGACTGATTCACATAGTTGTAAATTTTGCATGAAAGTAGCTTTTATAATTTAAAACAAGTTTTCATTTTATCTGGTTAGTTGGGTTAGAAATCTCTTTAAAATCCATTTAGCAGTAGCCTTTTTAATTGGGTTTTTTGAAAGATTAGATTATTAATCACTTACTTTGCCAAGAACGTCGAAGCCATCCATTTGGTTATAAGAAGCTAACTTAAGAAAATTATCGATGAAAATACATTACTTTCAAGAAAACATTTTTAGAGAGCTGTAAAAGATGTAATTTCTTTTATCAAATTGGAAAACGAGCCCTCTCTACAAGACAGCCTTGCTTGTGGCAGACCTCAGGAAATTTATATTTTTATATAACTAGTACCAAATGGAGCTGTATCATATGATCATCAGCAGTATAAGATTGCAGCCATTTTCATTGGTTAAACAGAGTCGTTCTTTCTAAACTATAAACACAGAAAAGTGTTATACAGACCAGATCAATATCTAATTTCTAGGGGTACTATTGTCCTATTGTCAGCTTGTGTGGATACGCTTAAAAAAATCTGTCAAAACCTTCCAGATGGTCGTTTTTATGGAGTACTAATTATAAGAAGAACAATTAAAACATTTATGTACTGTGTGGCATGTAGAACTTTGAATGTCATAATATTACAGAAGACGCGACAAGACGAGCAAATACTTCTCAACTTAATGGCGCATCACCTTAGAAAAATTTACAAATAGCTACATACACAAAAAAATAATGATTTATTTTTTGAAAAGATTTGTTATTAATAATACAAAGAACCCATAACAAGCTAAATTCTGACTAAAACTTCCTTTCCTAAGTGTACAATGTATATATCTGCTGAGCAGATGTGCGCACTTTGCTTATCTCATCCACTTACATTTGAAGAGTGCTTGTTCACATCCCCAAAAGTTTGACGATTGGTAACACCAACTTTCTAAACTCAAACCCAACATCTGATCGTAGAATATACAGGTCATTTACGACTAGAAACAGTAATACAAAAAAGCAAATGTGGGTTAAACGAAACAAAAACATCGAAGGCACAAATACGCTGTTTATAATACTGATAATAATGTGCTATAATACTGATAGAGGTCTTGTAAAAATTATAACACCTCAAATTTTTGACGTGGTTAGAGTTTTATTAGTCTTTCTTTCCTTTGTGTGTCTAAGCTTTGGAAGTTTTTATTTTTGTTGTGAAGCTTGCTATTCTATGTAGTGTCTGTGTAGTGTTTTAAAAAAAAGCTAGATCCATTCTATACAGAATTTCTTTTAACATATTTCCGCGGGAAAACTCACGGAGACACCTCAGTAACAAACTATTTCAATTACTGTTCTATAATAACTGAGAACTGCTCATGACATTAATTAAGGACGCACAATACTAATGATGTCCGTTTAAAAGTCCATTTAAAAAGATAGTTTAAAAAGTCTTTTAACATCTTTATTATTTCCTTTTAACTCATCAAACCAAGTAAAAATAAGCAATAAAAACCTCTTTTAAATCATGTTTTAGAACACACGTGGTCTCATTTCCATTGTCGTTTTGCGAAAAGAAAATATTATAAAAAATGACAAGTATAAATATTCAACTAGTTTAAACTAGTAAAATAAGTCAAATATGAGAAAATGAGAAATTGGAAGAATACTAAAAATACACAAAAATATATACACAAACCTATGTAAAGTAAAAATAACTTAATCATACACAATAAAACAACAATTCCTAAAATCAAATAAAATAAGTTCACATAATAGCTAGTCTGACTACCAATTCAAGCAGTAGCCATATCAGAATAATGTGTTTATAGCTAGATTGAAAAATAATAAATTATAAGCTACTTCTTCTTGAACGTCAATACATCATTAAAAACATCACCAGATGTTTGTTAAAAGACTCACCAATCAGACTATGGCAAATGATTAAGTAGTATTGGTTTTTGCTTCATTTCCCCACAGCGGCTGTTATTCTGGATTTAGACATTAAACTTTATTACTAAAATGCATTATTACAAATACATTCCTAATTTCTAATTTTTCTTAGGATAAATTCAGGGTAATTTAGCGGATATGTGTGAACATTTAGTAGATGGGGGTATATATTTATGTAAAAATAAATATTCTTTCCTTTTTCAATAATAAATAATAAATCACAATAGAATGGAGAGTGGAAAAAACTATTCAATCAAGGTAAATATTTATAACTACTAGAGGATTTTAGTACAAACTTAACGTTAATGGGAATTAGTTTATGAATTTTCAATAACAAGTATTGCAACTGTTTTTCTGATCATTTACTATTTCTCAAAATTCAGTATGTTCTGTGTGAATAGAAACAAAGAACAATAGATCGATTTGTTCCGCTTTCATCTTTTTGTGTGAACGAATAAACTGTACTGTATATTGGGGCATTTAAAAATATATTTCTCCGCAAACATATAGAATAATATATAAGTTATACGAAATATGTGCAGTATGTAAATCTATTGTTGATAAAGTATAAAAGACTATACAAATCATTCAAAAACTACAAAACTGGATAGTGTCTGAGTTTTTCTGCCAATAAAGACAACATTGGTTGGTTTTCTTGTATTGAGCCGCAGGTATCGATGTACAAAAATGTAAACATTCCAGCCACTCTATACATTGTCGTTTTGTTTCCCTATTGAGAATGAACTCAAAGATTTCTGAGCTGAGATTATGAGCTGTGTTCTGTAGAAAAGCATTTTTGCTCGCTTTCGAAAGGTCGGATCACTGATCACATAAATCACCGGGTTAATACAAGAATTTGCCAGGCATAATACAACCGACATATTATACAACCAAGTGCTTTTGAGCAGTCTCAACCAATAAATAATACCCACTGGCAACACTGCGAATGTACACAAGAAGTAGGAAGCTATCAGCAAAAGGACCTTGCGTGTCAACTTCTTCAGTAACGGTGGCCTAGACATGTCTTTTGTAGGACCATTTTGTTGGATTTTCAACTCTGTTTTTATCTTTTTAATATTCTCCTGACTCTTCCATGTAAACCGATAGATCAGAATATAAAAGACAAAAAGTGCAATTAGAGTACCCAACACTGTGAGACTATAGAAAATAACATCCACACTAGTCCGAAGGAACTTCGTAGTCGACATTAAGATTGGAACCACCCAGCAAATAGCAACAGCAACGTTAATTCTTCTGTTGAACAGGAGCAGGTGGTATGTTCTAAACTTGGTCAATTTTAAGTACCTCTCCGCGGCCAACAGTACAATGGAGAAAGAGGAGGCACAGCAGGCCATCATAAAAACAAAAGGGGTAACCTTATACAAAGGTTTTGGTATCACATTAAGCAATTGCAATGCTTGTATCGGACAAAATAACAGCACAACAATGGTATCCGAGATAATAAGCGACATGAGAACTTTGTGCGAATTCTTGATGTCAGTTTGGAACTCCATCTGTTTGCAGACACATTTGATGGAGACGATGTTGCCGATTCCACCAATAACAGTCATCAGAAAGTAAATGACAACTAGCGTGTATCGCTCACTGTCGTCAAACATTTTAATCCACGCTTGTTGCTTAGTTACGGCTTTTTCCGTGAGATTCTTCCTACTATTTCCAAGTTATTGATTTCTATAGTGATATTGTATGTTGTTTGTTTGTTTGTTTGTTTGTTTGTTTGTTTGTTTGTTTGTTTGCTCTTGAGAGCCTTTTTTCTATACCAACCAAAACACTGGATTGTTTAAGTATATAAATGATCCGTTAACCAATATTCTATATTAAACAGGCTATAAAAAACAATTACAGTTTATATTAAGAGTTTGCACTTATGCATACGAAAAAACGAAAAACTTTGAAGAAAATTTGTTATCGAATTATTGTGTTGGTAAACAATCACACAGCAATATAACAACAGAGTAGTGAAACACTCTTAACCAGTTTCTAGTAAATAAAAGTGACTATGCTTTTGTTTTGGTAATTAGGTTTCTCTTTACATTAATCCATGTTCTTCATTTGTAAATGCACCCGAGCTAGACACTTAAAACACCACATGACTGAAATGACATTGTAAGAGAGGTTTGTTTCACCAGTCTCTAATCCTTGCTCTATAATTTGCTCTATAATGATTTTCAAATTTCACAAAGAAAGTTCTCGCAACTGCTACTAGACTCGTACTTCATAAAAAAGCAACATGAATTAATAGCTTTAATTATTTGCCGTGATGCGTAATTCAGTGGTTAATGTTTAATGAGTTAAACCAGCAGCTTATCTAAATCCTCATATTGCAGGCTAGCTTTTGATTCATATATATTGCTATCAATACTCGAACTATAATATTCATGTATAACCCAAAAACTACGCCACACACACCACTTGACCAAACCAATACAATACATTTGACTAATAGCCTACGAAAGTACATGTATCACGTCTTGTTTTTACTTAACTATTTAGACATGTAGAGGAAACATTTTTCTTAAATAATTAGACATGTGGAGAAAACATTTTACTTAACTAATTAGACATGTAGAGGAAAGACTATGAAACAATGTAATATTATAAGAGTACAATGAGTCAAATTATCATTTCAGCCGATCAAAAAAATACAATTATTGGATTAAGGCATCTGTTGGCTTTAATTAATTAGAAGAAAAAAATTATTAATACCAATTGATACAAAAAAGAAAAGAAAAAAATAACAAAAAATTCTTCAACCAAAAGATCGCAAATTGAATTTGTTCTAAAAAAGGGAAAAGAAGCGACTGTTTTTAAATTTCGTAAAGTATTACACAAGACTCTCACGAAATACAAAAGAAGATGTCCCAAAACTGTAATTACTTGTTTTAGGTACAAATAACAAGTTTTGCTTCTCTATGAAGCGAGTTAGTGCCATCAATTACAGGCATTTCATAATCGCGCCATTAATTTCCAACAACTCAATTTACCACACGTTAACTGGATATTTCAAGTTTTCTTTTGTTATCTTGCACTTCTCATTGCACTAGATTTAACATGTATTTGAATGTATCAATATCGGGTTTGTAAACAAATACACGTGATGCCATAGAGAGGAAGATATAGATAGGCAGATGACTTTCGACATTTTGAGAAAAGAATCTTTATAAGTGCTAATTAGTCTTGTTACAATACATCTAAAAGAGAGTAGTTAGAACTACTAAGTAGGATTTACTAAATGTAAGAATTTTCCTTATGACGAAGAAATACGTGACATTCCAATTAGCTTTTTCGCACTAATACATAGTCTGTTATACCGAATTTAAAAGAAAGTTTAGAGTCAATAGTGATATCAATTAGCTTTATGGATGTATAATTTTTTTGGATTTATAGTGTTTTCTAAGTTAACATTTGTAAACTTTTGGTCTATATCTTGATTAATAGTGAAGTAGTGTGGTGAGTTTTGAAGTAAATTATTAATAATACAGTTTTTCTGTTGAATTTCCCTCTCTAAGATTATAATTATTTTTTCAACAAAACAAATAGCTTCGGTCAATAATCCTTATTTTGTATGGTAGTGAATTTTCTGTGTCTCTTTGGGACCTTTACTTCAGATAGTTAATAAGTTTCATATGAAAACGAGTGAAATTTCAAAAAAGACAAAGCATTTATTTATATGCTATATTATAAATGAATGGGACCTACATTCGCCTTCTAATGAGAGCTTCAAATTTCTTTTGATAGTGTCATTCTATTATCTTAAAAGTTTACAGAAATCTTCAGAACGTTTTAACTTTTGTTATATCCAGAAGAGTTCAGTTTACTAGTCACTGATTCCTCAGTATGACGATGATATTTTGTTTTGGTTTAGTGTTATTCTTTTTTTGTAATGAAAGTCTGGTTCATAAATTCAGTTATTAAGTATTTAGTCGTTTTGATTAGTTTTGTTTTCCTGTTGCTATTCAGAAAGGTATGTGTTGTTAATAATGTGCATCTAATAATAGCGCAAAACGGTATTTGATCTATCACATCTCTTTACAGTTTTTTGTTATTTAATTAAGATTTGATATGATGCATTTCCAGCTTGTTTTTTTACCAGCTGGGAAAGCGTATTGTCAGCGTATGCAATACATAATATCGAGTGAACAATCTATTACGTTTTTTGTAACCGTTTGAAAACATGAGCAATTTTTCAGCATTTCTTATGGAAATCTTTCAAATCGCAAAACTCTATATATACTTTTTAAATATCAATGTAGTTGACAAATGTTGGAAGAGTGCTCAATCAACGAGGCTCAACACACTGTAGAGCGAGTTATATTTATATATGCGTGAAACTGTCAGTTGTATAAAATTGTTTTAAATTTTAACGAATTTCAATAAATATAATTATAAACTTTTTAAAGTGATCAAACAAAAACACAAATGTCACAAAAGATACCAACATTTATTAGCAATTTAAAGTAAAAGGTGAGATTATTTGATATCATAAATATAAAAAAACATGCTTTTGTTCTTTGAGAAGCTTTAGGTATTTGTGTCAAACTTCCTTTGAAATGTATATATCCACTACTATTTATCAACATGAAATCCAACTACAACCAATTTAACGAGTCGCAATGCAACATAAATCATGCATAATAGGTTTGTGAAGAATAAATATTTTATGTTCATGCTTTTGTTCTTTGAGAAGCTTTACGTATTTGTGTCAAACTCATCATGTGGGCTCAAACAGTGTTCATTACGGAATTGATGAATATGATAACGTACCAATAAAATATCAGTATTATTGTCTGGAAGGATTTGCTCGAGTAGAAATTTCTGAAGCATTATTCAACCTCAATTAAATCAATAAAGTCAAAGATCTAGGGTTGCAAGAAAATAGAGAATGGTGTCTACCCCTTCTACTCCCTTCAGGATTTTTGAACACAAAAATACAATTTATAGTTCCGATGCATCTGATCCAGCAAGATTCTGCTCTTCTTGGAGTTTGTTTGTCATCAGTTTTAAAAGGAAAAGTAGTTGCAGATTGGATCAGCGGTTGCAGCACAAAATATTTAAGATTTTACTATAACATGCGAAAATTTGCCCCATAAATTATAAGCAAGCCTTTGCAAATGAACTACTTTTTAATTGTATTAATTTTATCTACGCGAAAATAAATGTACCTTAAAATAATAGCTAATAAAAACAGACACACAGAGCGACTTCACTCACAGAGTACTTTTCTCTCTCTTAAAAAACAGCCCCAAAATTTAATAACTATCTACAAAAACTTACGTGCTACAACAAAAGAAATATACCTAATATTATGAAGTATTTCTATGCTTCAAATGAACGTCATTGTTACAATGTATTAAGCACTCCCACTTGACGGTCATTTAATGTCAATGTATCTTATTACATTTTCACTACACCAAGTTCTAAACGCAATTTATCGAACTGTGGTCTTGCCAAGCTTTTTGTAAGTATGTCCGCGATCCTTTCATTCGTTGGTCAGTATTCTAGGCAAATCTTCTTCTCTGAGATAGTATCGCATATATAGTGATACTTCATATCAATATGTTTCGTTCGCGAATGATGCTTTGGATTCTTCGCCAATGCAATCGTACCTTGGTTGTCTTCAAAGATCGTTATCGATTTTGTTTGATCGAATCCCATACTTAGAAGTAAATTTCGCAACCATTTTGACTCTTGTGTTGCATGCGATAACGCCACGTACTCAGTCTCAGCTGACGACAACGCAACAACAGATTGACGTTTTGAGCTCCAAGATATCGTACAGCTTCCAATTCGAAATACATAGCCAGAAGTCGATTATCGAGTTGTAACGTCTCCAGCCCAATCAGGGTATCCAAAAAACCAACATGTAATCGATTTCTTTTGAAGTTTGCCCTTACGTTTAGCATCAGGAATGTGCACGTATGCTTTGCACTCAAACACTTTCAGGCTACTAACATTAGGCTTACCATGTCAGCGTTCGTAAGGTGTAACATCTTTCAGAATTGCAGTTGGACTTCGGTTTCGTACATACGATGCACTAGAAACAGCTTCAGCACAAAAAGCTAGCTGTTTGTCAGCATGATACAACATTGATCGCGCAGTTTCTATAAGAGTGCGGTTCATTCTTTCAGCAACTCCGTTCTGTTGCGGTGAATAGGGAATGGTTGGTTCACGTTGAATTCCACGGCTTTTGCAGAACTCTTCAAAATCTTTTGATATGTATTCACCACCGTTGTCGGAACGTTAACGTTTTACCTTTAAACCAGTTCGATTTTCTACGAGGTTAACATACTCTCTAAATTTCTGAAGCACCTCGCACTTTTGTTTCATCATAAAGACAATAACATACCTCGAGAAATCGTCTATGAAAGTCACAAAGTATCTGGAACCTCCCACTGAAGGTACATCCATTTGTCCGCAAACGTCACTATAAATTAGTTCAAGTAGTCCTGAAGTTGTACTGTTCGATTTCTTTGAGAACCGATGACGATATTGTTTTCCTACAATACATCTTTCGCAGTTTCGATCCACAGCTTCCTTGGTATTGATAATCAGTCCATTCACCATCTCTTTATCATGCAGTAGTTTCCCAGATGACCGAATTTTTGGTGCCATAATTTAATTGATTCCTGATTGTTCGCCTTTCCAATACAGCAAGTTTTGTCACGATTGGTTGTGTTTAGTTTGTAGAGTTTACCATGTTTCTGCCCGATAGTATACTGCTTCCCGTCGATAGCGATACCGCATGCTTTGCCTTTGAACTCAACAACAACTCCTTTCTCTGTAATCGAGGGTAAAGAAAACAGTTTGTTTTGGAATTTCGATACAAAAAGTACATCTTTTAACATGATGTTAACTTTTTCATTATCATCGTTCAAAACAGTTAAATGTATATTTCCTTTACCGTAGGAATAAAGTAGATGGTTATCAGCAAGTTTCACCTTTAATGGCGTTTAAAAACTAGAGTAGTTATCAAGGGTTTTCTTTTCAGGTGTCATACCCAGACATTTGGGTATCGCTTGGTTCTCACGTTTCTTAAATTTCCGCTTTTCTGCATCAGACAAATCATCGTCCATGACTTCAGTACCGGTTACAATCTCCCAGAGATCTTTACCAATCAGGTACATTTTCATATTAAATTTCCACGCATGATAATTGTCTGCAGTGAGTTTAACAACTTTGAAAGTAAAATCTTCACTTGCCATTGTAAGTAATCCAAAATAACATATAAATTAGTACTCAGTAATATTAAAATGTGTCTGGGGCCCATAACCTAATAAAAACAGACACACAGAGCGACTTCACTCACAGAGTACTTTTCTCTTTCTTAAAAAACAACTATAAAATCTAATAACTATCTACAAAAACACACGCGCTACAACAAAACAGGCTCGGCGGAGCCGGGGGGGGGGCTGGAGGGGGCTTTAGCTTAGTGGGGGGCCACAATTTTTGCCAAGCATAGTGATTTTTTTATTTCCACTGTTTTTCTTTTCCTAAATTACTCAGAAAGTGGGTAATTTTGATCAAGACAAAACGCCGTATCACAGTGTGCATAATTATAAATATAACTACACATACGAGATTTTCTATTTGTCGTTATGTTTAATTTAATTTTTTGATTTCTTGTGATAATGTAATAATTTGAAAAATGGTATCGTTTTTAGCCATTTCAGAGGGTAAAGAATTCAAAGATTTTCCGGCCCGTCGGCCCCAACCATTGTGCGGCCGCCTTAGATAGTATATCCTCAGCCCCTCCACTTTCATTTACGTTCCGCCGGGCCTGCAAAAGAAATATACCTAATATAATGAAGCATATCTATGCTCCAAATGAGCGTCATATATTTAACAATAGCAAGTGTTTACAAAATTATTACATGTTTATCATGTTTGTAACCGATTTTTTTCTGCCATTGCCAGCAATCGATGAGAGTTGTTTCATCTTAAACATTTAATAATTTGTATCATTGTGTGATTTGTTTGTTTTGATAGTGAAGAACCTAAAACAACAACAATAACAAATAACTTTAATATATTATAGTAACGATGCACCTTAGTGATAAATCTTAGATAAAAATATTCAGTTATTATCTTGTTTGCCTGTTATCGTATTTCACAGGAACTGCGGAGGGAAATTTTGTTTGGGGGGCTGAAATTTTAGAACCTTCCCCCTACTCCCGGGACCAGGAGAAAAAAATTTAAAGAGAAATCGGGCGTTGTACAACACATTATAAAAGCAAGATTAACATTTGATATTATATATACCTTATACAATTTTTTTTACATGTTTAAAATATTACATTTATTATAAATCTGTTTATGTGCGAGATAAAAAAAAAATTATTTATGATAAAGTTATTAGGGGGAGGGGGGACTATAGCCCCCTAAGCCCCCCTGCTCCGCAGTCCCTGTTTCAGTTGGGTTTATTTCTCTATTTAAAAAAAAACTTGTTATGCCTTTTAATTAAGGAAAAACAAACACATTAATCTTACCAAATATATGAGAAAAATCTTTCTTTTTCTTTTTGCTCAGGTCAAATGTAAGATCTATAAAACATAAAATTATCGATAAAATTGTTTGGTAAAAAGAATATATGCACTCATATACGTATTTGTTGGTACAAAGTAGCTATTTCTTCTTCTTATAAAATAAAATGTTGAAATAAATTATTATAAAAAGTGACAGAATATCAATATTCAATTTATTAAAATTTCATTTGAAAACCATTTTGCAAAAACTTATGCTATAAGTTATATAAACAAATGTTATAAAAGGATGTTGACTTCCATGTTTGTTTCTGTGAGAAAGAAATTATGTTAGTCAATAAGAAAATTATACCCATACCGGTTTGAACTATTAAGACAAGCGAAATACAACATAATACCTGAAAGGTTCGACATTCTTTTCCTTTGTTTACGCAGAGGAACAGACATTGGAAGAGATGTGATAATGTGACCTTTTGAACTTCCTTTTCAAGTTTGCACTTTTTTGACTGAAGTAAGGAATTTAGAATTATTAAACTTTGTGCAACAACTGAAAGTTTACAAAAAAAACTTAAATCAAAATATAAATTGGTACTTTACCTTTACTTTTTATGTCCATTTCACTGTTTTCTCCAGCAGTGACGTACATTGTCTCCATATTCCCCCAAACTGCCCTATCATTAACTAAAATTTTACACTGTGGAAAATATAAAGTATAGTAAAATCAACAACTTTGACAAGAATATAAGAGAAATATTGAAGCACATATTGTAACACTAAAGTTAAAAAAGACCTAATTATTTTTTGTAACTTTAGTAGAAAATTGAATGAAATCAAAAAGCATTGTTTAGTACGATTCATACGTTTATTTTTTAATCCAATCAAGTTAAAACTCTTAAAAACAAGGGCTGGGGTGAAAAGTGGTGTCATCACTCACCAAAGATAAGACAAAAGCTAAACCCCCTTGTTAAGTTTGGATTAACAAAACTAACTATAGCCCACAAAGACGCTAATTTCTCTTGAAAAATAACATGTGTGACGTTCCCGTTGGAAAATGGAGGTAAAGTCAAGTGCACATGGCCTAACTTTAAAACTGTTGCTAAGCTTGGAATAAAAAGGGCTTCTGCAAAGAAGTTTATGCAAAAGTCAAAAGCAAAGGATAAACTTTTGAAGCTATTTAATAAAAGACAAAAGGAAACTCAAACAAAGAAACACGTGTACACCAGATATAAAAAAATGTCGTTAAAATAAATTTCGCCAGTGTAATTGTATATTTATAAAGATAAAAAGTAAAAACAAGTTAAAAATTTTTCAGCAAAAGCTTTTCGATAAAAACATCATCATCA
>JAUEKX010031079.1:0-27089 GCA_031834005.1 Dendronotus venustus
ACATATGATCCGGCATAGAGTAACCGATTTACTTCAGTCACTGACATGCCATCTCGTATGAGATTGTGCATCAAACCATCAACCAATTTCGTCTCCTCTGCTATCCTTCTGCAATCCTGGGCCTTCAAACTTGGCACTTCCACGACCTGGTCTTCATTGTACACCTCCCTCAGGAGGAAATTCTACAAAGAAATTCTACAAATTTCTCTACACAATCCTCACCACGATACAGCTTCAGTGGATCAGACACCTCTCCGTACGCAAACTTGCTATGTACACACCATCCTGCATGATTTTTCCCGTTTTCGCTTGCGCACATCTACAGGCTTTAAAATACTCTCAAAATCTGCATATAGAGTAAAAGGCACCTTAAACTGATAATGACCATCGTAAAATTTCAACCACTTTTCACTTTTCTTTTGGCATATTGACTTTAACCTCTGACTCCGTACAAAAGCCGTTCAAGCAGTTCACACAATAATGATATACTCCATTGTGTTTTGCGTTTAGAGATCCTAAGAGTCTAGACATATTTTGTATCGCTGTGTAGTGTCTATTTTTACCATCTACGATCATCAGCAAATTAGCCTGCTTATATCGCTTTGTGTTATAGTCAGACTTACGAGTGATGTAGATATTCTTCTTACTAACAAACAACACGTTCACTGCAACCTCGGGGTTGTTCTTCTCAAACTTGCTTATTTTCTCTATAGCCCTTGGAAACTCTAGTCCCTCCCAGTTATACTGCTCTGCATACGGCTTCAGTTTCGAAACACACTGAAGATCTTTTTCAATTTCCTCATGATGCAACGCTGCTATCGCAGCCCACTTAAAGCACTCTTCATCGGTATTTTTTGGATTAATCACAGTCTTCTTTCTTGATATCCATTCTGGTATCTCTATATACAAGCCACCTCGTGTTAATGCAAGCTTGTGAAAGTCTATGTCTAGATGCATAATATGATCCAGAGTAAAGCCGCTTTTTGGCAACGCAGGATGCTTTACCTGAGTCTTGATATACGTAAACATAAAATGTAAAAGCTCCTCTATATCACAACCCTGAAACAATTCTGTTATTTTACTATTAAAAGGCTTATCAACTTTTATTTCAATATTTACTTTTCTCTTCATTATTCTCATCATAAATAACTTTCTGTTCTTTCTTCTTCTACATGATCCACATATGCATCTGTACCTTGGCAGATTTAAGCACCTTTACCTGCTCTTTGATAAGGTTATGAAGTTTAGGTTTCACGACTGCTTAATAGCTATCAACATCAGCCTTGTTTGATCCTGCTATTCTAAAGCTTTTGTATGATTCATTTATCGCTTGCTGGTACTCTACAGGTGTGAGATCTTCTACTTCTTCCTCATTGTGCTCTGCCTACTTTTCTACTTCATCTTTCAAGGTCTTTTTAGTTCCGTGGTATAACCCCATTATGCTACTTTTAACCCTTGTAAAGGCGTTGTTACCGACTCTCTTATCGGTTTTGGAACATACCCTACCAGCCAGTCGTACCACTCGTTAAGCTTTCTTTTCCCTACTGATCGGTTTTTCTGCGTATCTTGTTTCTCAAAATTATCCAAGTCTTCAGGCTTTGGTAAAGTATTCACACGATCAAGAGTCTTCTTTTGTCCAGGTCTCCTTGGAGGTCTTACTGGTCGAGTTTCTAATAAATCAACAAGCTCAGCCTTTCCAAGCTTATAGTATTCTCGTAAGCCTCGCTCCTTAGCAATGTCTCTTAATTCTTTATTGTAGATTTTTCGCAGTGGTCATTTCTAGCGCATCCATTTATTTACAAACATTAACCTCCAACTAGCACCTTTTTTATGTCTAAAATTTTAATGACGTCATTTTGGTTAGGGAAAGTACCTTTTTGTATGCGTGTGTGAAGTACCTTTTTGCATTGCGCCAGAACGCACCATTTACACTCTCTAAAACAAAAACTGTTTTGAAAAGAATGAAACAGAAATGAGGTAGAAAAAAAAAAACATGAAAAATAAAACAAACGACAAATGAAATAAGTAGTTTTGAAAAAAACTGTTTATAGAAGCCAAAAAGAAAAACATGATAGATAGAAAGAAAATATCATCACGCTTGACTATCACAAAATTCACTATGAAAAACCTTATCAAAACCATCACACCTACCAATAAATACCGCTATCAAAAAAGCGTCTTTACTCGAAGACCGTCAATGTGACAATGAACGTTATGATATGATAATGATATGTTCAGCTAGCTAATGATCATCAACATTCCTTTTTGACGATTTGAAATTGAAATAAAGGGAGCAATTCAAGACAATAATTCTTCGAATCTGGTTGGATACATTTTGAAAGCTTTGAAGAAATATTTTTGATCGAATAACATGAGATCCTTGACCAAAACATTAAATAAGCCTATCGAACGCTTTTTTTGGAATAGCTTTCTAACCTACATTCTCTTTTTCCTTGAAGCAATTTCCCTATTTGATCTCTTTTAAGCGATGTAATAATAAAATAGGCCCGGCGGAACGTAAATGAAAGTGGAGGGGCTGAGGATATACTATCTAAGAAAGCTCCATGGTTGGGGCCGACGGACAGAGGAAATTTTTTACCCTCTGAAATGGCTAAAAACTATACCATTTTCCAAATTATTACATTATCATAAGAAATCAAAAAATTATATAAAACATAATGACAAAAAGAAAATCTTTTTTTGATCAATATTTTGATCTATAATATCAATAATAACAAAGCAAAACTAAGTAAAATGTATAAAATCCTAAGAGGTGTTTACAAATCGTTCTCAGTAAATTTAAGTAAATTTTAGTAAGGCTAAAGCCTGTGTAGAAACAATAATCTTCTATATATGGTAGCCATGTTTGTTGGCATTTTGAAAAATCTCTGAGCAAAAAGCAGTAGTATGGAAATTAGTTTGAGCTCGAGAGGTAAAAGCTTCCGAGCTTTTTACGCTATTACATAATAGCGGATAAAGGCCGTTTTCCATTCTGCGTATTTTCCGCCTTCTTTTTCCGCCAAAAAAGTTGACCATTGTTCAACTTTATTTTCCAAATATATTGCAAATACGCATGCGCAGAAGCAGAATTTGAGCGGAATTTTCCTCTCTGGCGGAAAATACGCAGCTATAGCTTCTTTTTTCGGCTCATACCGCGTACACAACGCAGGCTCGTTTATCATTACCTAAAGCTGAACTCTTGTTCTAATTATGAGGTGGAAACCGTGACGGGCGGAAGGCAGTCATTCAAAGTTTGTAAAAACACATAGATTTGACAGGTTTAAGAAAATTTTTGTTATTTGTCATTTCTATAATTTTTTAATTTTAATTTGTTTTAAGTCTTAAATTATTACATAGTTAGGTAGTGTGTCTCCTCCATTTGGTAGAGGTGGCTCTATGTCCATCATTTATCTACGATTTAGATTTTGATAGTAAAATTTATATATATATATATATATATATGGCCCATGCAGGTATATATATACATATATGTTGTGTGTATTTTATTATGCACATATGATGACATGTGTGATGTGGTTGTGTGTCTAGATTTTATCCAAAAGTGTGTGTGCTTGCCCTTCATTTCTATTTGAAATGCACTCGTTTTTACAATTTTTAACAAAGCAATCATCAAAAAGTCACACCAAATCCAAACTGTGAGTAAACCAATTCTTGCTTCCTAAACTTCCTAGTTTTGTGTTTGCTCAACTAATATATATATATATACCTGATGCATCATACTTTATATGTTGAAGTTTAATAGTCTGTCTGTATTAAGATGATATCAAACAGAAAAAAAACCATTAATAAAAAAAATGTTATTACGGTGGCCCACAAGTGTCATGGCATAAAAACTACATCAATATAATATTTCATATTTGTTAATGGAATTTCTAAGTTACGCTCACCCTCTAACCCTCCTTTTTTAACAGAATTATTTTAAACAATTTCAATTGTTGATGAAGGTGCCCCTATGAACAACATATGCTCTTATGAATATAATAACACCACATTTATCTCAGAAACAAAACTTAGAAAAACAAACAAATTTTATGGTAGTACAAGTTCCAACTGGTACTAAAAGAATATATATACAAAATCTTCTTTATTTTCTTTCTTTATTTTTAAGATAAATGGGGTGGCTGTTCATATATTACCACCCAAATGAAAAGATAAGCAATCAGTCACTGTAACACCTAATCCTTCATGATGGCAAGTCTTTAAAGTTTCATTTCTGTTGTTTTGATCATGTATTGTTACCTTTGGGTTGTACTGTAGTTCTTTATTTTCTATTTACTCTCCTAAATATTTTACACAAAGATACCTTTAAGGAAACTAAATAAGGGAGGTGCACCTATAAACAACACCCCATTTATCTCAGAAATAAATGGAGGGGGAAGGGTTGTTTATAGGAGCATGTGTTGTTTATAGGTACACCTCCTTTAAACCTACATAAGAAACTTCCAAAACTTTCTATTTATATAATCTAAACAATGGACTTTTTGATAAAAACCGTTTAATTACAAAATGATAATAGTAAATGTTTCTTAAGTGCTATGCCGTAGGTTTCTTATAAAAAACTTGTATTTAATAACTTGAAATGTTTTGTTTCAATAAAAAGAATATTTTAAAATGAAAATTAAAAGAATCTTGAAGCTACAAGAAGGCTAATAAATTATATATAATAGATTAAAAAAGGTGTATATAATTACATTTAGTTTTCAGTTTTTCACCTCATCTTGAGCAATTATATATATCTCAAAACAATAGAAATGAGACTTTAAAGACTTGCTGTCACACAGGATTTGTGTTATCACTCAACTGATTACATATATATCGGTACCTTTTGGCGGTACTGTAGTCTCATTCTTGAAAATGGTGCAAGAGTAATAGTCAACGCTCCTTGTAAGTACTATCTATTACTCTTGCACCATAGTGCTCCTCTTATCTAGGAGCGCAAATCACACATATATATTTAGGATATTTGTATATCACTTAACTATAAATATGACAATTAAAAATACAAATTTATAAAGATACAACATTCGAAAATGCAAAGTTGGTAAGATACAGAGATACAAAAATGAAATGCAAAGATAAAAAGATACAGATATGATTGCAAATACAGGACAAAAATATATAATACTAGTAGTGAATTTACTAATGTATTTATTAAGAGGAGCGCCTATTTTAAAAAACGTACTTTTGTCTAAAGTATAGCTTGACATTATAACGGCAAAAAAACCAAAAAGGAAGGAAAAGAGGAAAATCAAATCAAGGCTTATAATTACAATCGGATGATGCATCAGAGTAAAAAAAGAGCTTTTTCTTTTCTTTTTTTTTCTTTTTTCTTGCTTTTTTTTTACTCTGATGATGACCTCTTGTTAGTGAGGTCGAATATATATAGATTTTTTAAAATAAAAAAATGTGGCTTCCGGTTATTTTATTCTGCATTAAACTTTTCGCCTAACAAATTTATTGCATTATATATATAATATATATATATATACCATTTATAGCTAAACATCTAGCATATAGTAAAACACAATAGTCAGGAGACCCTTCACTCATTGTTGCATATATGTAGATACTTTGCAACGTGTTGAAGAATCAGATTTTAGTATTTCTTTCTAGCAATATTTAGTATATATATATATATATAGATTTTGGAAATGGATTTTTTTTTAAACTTAACATTTGGCCATCTTTGTACATTTTAATTCATATATATACATATAATGTATTGGTTTTTTTTTTAACAGAAAAGTGAAATCTGCATAATTTTTATTACTGATGTTAATTTGGAAAGTTTACAACAATGACAACATGGCAAGCTTTAAACAAAGGGAATCAAGAGATGGTAGACAATTTTACACGCTTAGCAATTATTCAAACTAAAGAAGTTGAAAACGCTTTCCGATGTGTCAATCGGGCTGCATTTGTTTCAAACGAACTCCTTTCAGAAGCTTTTTTAGATGTCCCTATTAAAGGCTCACCACACTTACACATGTCAGCTCCACATATCTATGCCACAATATTGGAGGACTTAGATTTAGAACCAGGTATGTATGTAAGTCCTTAATTCAAATGGTGGAAGGAAAATGTTTTAACTTTCTTTTATCATATTTCTCTTCTGTGGATTATAATCTATGCTAACTAGTTTCTGTGATATTTTGCTATGAAATTGTACAACACTCAATACATTCAACTTTCAACAAAAAATTATTATTTTTCAATTATATACTTTATGAATACATTTATTCATGATATTCTATTTTATATTCCTATATAGGTATGTCATTTCTTAATATTGGAAGTGGTACAGGCTACTTTTCTTGTTTGGTGGGTCATTTAATCAAATCTCATGGTGTTAATCATGGTATAGAACTCCATGAAGACTTATTAGACTTTGCAAAAGATCATGTCAAAGATTTCTTAGCACATGGCCCACAAGATACTTCAGAGATTTGCCCACCATTAATGATATTAGGAAATGGTTTTCGTTTGGATCCAAATCAAATGAAGTATGACAGGTATGATATAAAAACAAACGATAAATAGTTTCTTTTAATAAAATTTATTTTAAATTGTTATTAATAGGAAGATTTCAAATAATAGATTGTCTCAAACACAAAGCATGCTAAAAAAGCAATTATAATTGTATTCTTTTTCTTTTTGTTTTAGATTGTACTGTGGTGGTGCATGTCCACAAACTAGTGTTACGTTTTTCTTAAAGTTTTTGAAAGTTGGTGGTTTTTTGATAGCTCCTGTTGGTTCAAAGGTTAGGAATAGTACATTATAACAAGACCTCAATATTTTTCTGTAAGTTTTATGTGACAATATTCAATTGTCACATAAACTGATTGTTTATTTTCAGCAACGACACTAGATTTAAATTAATGAGGGACCAACATATAGTTTTTTTGTGTGATTTTCATTTTTTTTTTAAGTTCCCTTTAAGAGAATAGATTTGGCAATGCAAATAATTATTATTCCATTATAGCTGGTAAAGTTTGAGAGAGTATCACATCAAGAAGGAGTGAAAACAGTATTGAGTGATGTTTGCTTCAATCCTTTGACTCGACTTGACAGCAGCGAAAAAGTAAAGCTTAAAGCTGGCACTCTACCACACATTCGATTTCCAATTAAAACAACCAAAAAGAAACACAAGGTATATATGCAGTAGTATTGTTCACATCATTTATTTTCCTTTTTGTGAGCTTTGCATTTTTTTTGTTTATGATCACTATACATAATGTAATATACTAAATGTTGCATTTATTTACTATTTCAGAAGCTGATCAGTCCCACAGTAAATTTTCCTGTCAGCTCGAGTGCTACTAGAAAAAAACTTGCTAGATTGAGAGCAATACAGCATGCTTTAGGTATAGATATATGAAACATACTTCCCAACCCATCATGCCTACTTAACTTAGATGGTTTTCCAATTATAGAAAGATGTTTGCACACAAGAAGGGAACAGAATAGCTTCTAAAGTATGCACGTGTCACATGTGAATTGGCTCTCTATAAAATTGAAAAACACCTTTATAAATGTGTTTATTGAAAGCATATTAAAAATTTAATACTCAATTTAATATAATATTCCACAAGAAAGTTTAATATTTGTTTGCTGTTTCTTCTAACAGCACAATAATTAAATGAGAAAAAACACACCTTTCAAACACACCTTGAGTATAAAAACTCAAAGAATTAAAAAGTATTTAAAGCATTACAGTATTCATTTAAGATTCTTCTAAGATGTTAACACAGTAATATAGTAATATAATTTACCTCACCTCACCTCAGGTTCACGACTGTTCACAAATGCTTTTTTTTTTTTGTCATTTAGACTCTCTGGATAAAGATTGTACTGTACCACTAGCATTTTGTTATGTTCCTAAAATAAATCAAATGAACAATTATAAGAAATACAAGAAGATATTGGAATGTAAAGGAGTTGGGAAGCGGTCTGCTAAAACAGAAAATCCAGCGTTGTCACCCCACACTAACAGAGTTTCCGGGACTTCGTTGATATCGGCTCTTCGGCAGTCTCAATCACCCCATAATAACGCAAGTGGAGCCTCTAATTTAATGACTATTCAAGAGTTTTTACTAACTGCGTCATCTGAAACGCAATCACCTCTCAGCAATTCCTCTTTCAGTAATTCCACTGCCTGGTCACATGGATTCACAGGACCTCGTTTGGCTTCTTTTCAGGGTTCTTCGCGAAGAAGAAGTTCCGACTATTTAAATCAGAGAGAAACACCACAAAACCCATCTTCCCCTTCAAAAAACGACGTTCAAAAGGAGATCATCGAATACACTGACCATGACTTTGATGTTGGCAATAAACCCTCTAACGACATATGGGAGCATCTTTGTTCTGATAAATTATGGGTGAATGTATTGGAATATTACTATTCAGTGTGCACAACAAGTAAAGAGCGCAAGGAAAAATGTTTCCAACTCAAAGGAGTCGACATTATTCACACTCCAATGAACGAACTTGCGGATACATTGTCATTTAAAATGAAGAGTAAGAAAACAGAAAGCTCTAAGGTAGCACGTAAAAGGAAGTCTGAGGAGTGCATACCCACAGATACTATGGAACCATCCCTAGATTCTGAGTGCAATAAAAACTCTGAAGTGATGCAACTTTTAAATGAACTTGTTGATAGGGTAGTAGAATCAACATCGCTGTGTCTTGAGGAGAAGCCGCCCATAAATAAAGAAGTTATTTGCAATGCTAAAAAGGAAAGGTCGACAAGGAAGAAGGATGCCAGTGGCAGCCAAAACGAACCTAGTAAAACTAAAAGATTCGTTGACATTGAGACTGACTGTAAAACCTCGAAAAAGTTATCTACAGTTGGCGACCGTAAATGGACCAGAAAACATGATTTGGACCTCATCGCATACATGATTTCACTTCGTAAGAATGGTGATAGCGAGACAGTGGTATGTGTTGTTTGCCTTCATATTTTTTGTTTATTTTTGTTGGTAATGAATTTTCTTTGATTCTCAAAATTGAAACAGTCAGCCGTTTTATAAATAAAATTTACGTTTTTTCATTTATATATACATCGATTTCTACAGATTTGACACAATAAACTCTTTATCAATTATTGTATTTAACCATTTAAAAGCCTAGCGCGATTGATATTTAAAAAAAGTCAATAATAAATAATGACTATATTTCAATCTGTTATGTTATATAATATATTCTATTTTTAGCGTAGTGCTATACCAAAAGACTTCACCCCCAAAACGTTTGACCAATCAAATCTGATCAAATACCCTTCAATCTCCTCTTTCGACTCAACAGTTTTATGCGCCAGGGCGATAGGACTACAAAGAGTTGCAAAAACCCTTGATTCGGTTCTTGACGTGCTGGTTGGTCCATCATTGAAGAGAGATCAGTTTGAGACACCTTTTCAGGTATTAAGCAAAATTTAAAAACATGTATACATTAATATTGAAATTGTATAAATAAAATTCCCGTTTTTCATTTTATACATCGATGTCTTTCTTTACTTTAATACAGTAAACTTACTAGCAATTATTGTATTTATCCGATTAAAAGCGAAAAAACGAAGTTGAAAAAACAAAACAAAAAAACATTGTTAAATAAGCAATTCTTGTCTTAGGATAAACCATATGCCTTTTTCGTACTGTTTTTTTCCTCATCAAGAATCAAGTTTAATTTTGAAATGTAGGCTTTTATACTTTTGTGCGAGTTAGCTCAGTCACTAGAGCCTTTGCCAGCCACCGTCCCCTTAGTGCATATAATAACATTAACATAAACTTGTCTTTGGATATTAAAAATGTAACAACGAGGTTTAATTAAGGCCGGGGTGAGGGGAGAGGGATGTTGGAGAGTAATCCACTTAACCTTATTTTTCTTACAGAGTAAATATCCATTGGCGTCGTTCTCAGATAAATCTTTCCAACCGTCAGACAGCCAATTGAATGTTGTAGATGCCCAATCGTCACATACGTCGCAAGTGAAAGATGAAGATTCTGACGAATTAACTTATCAACAGGCATCAAGTCCAGAGGATGAGGGTATTTATAATGACGTTTTTTTTTTATAAGAAACCTGGCAAAGGGCCTAGTTTCTTATTTAAAGTCCGAAATGCCATGTGTTTAGCTCTAAATTTCTCATTTAGTTTCTTTATTTTTCTTATCAAAATGATAGTTTGTTATATTAAATCGGAATGCCATGCCAGTGCAATGACCTCAGTGCAAAAGTCGTTATATTCATATCATCTTTTCATAAAAGTTTTTTTTGTTTGATTCCTAATGACCGTAATGACTGGCCGTTACAATAACCCCTGTTGGTGTTTCGTAAATCGCTTACAATTTCTCGAACTTCCTTACTTCCTTTAGAGTTACTGAAGGAGGTAGAATCGATGATTTCGTTTGAGGTCAGCAATGTGCACCAACAGCAATTGATCTTGGTTAGGAAGGTCCGACTAATTGACAACATCGACGAGCAATATAAAGAACAGGTCAAACTACTTAACCAACAGGTTTGTTTGATCATAAAAGAGTTTATCTGTTCATAACCATTCTACTCTTGTTCTAACCTGCTATCATGTATCATGTTATCCACATCCAAATTTCATCCAAAGATCTGGAAATCAGCGAGAAAATTATAATAGCTTTTTATGCTTTCGTCGCAATGTACTTAATTGTACTTAATGTTCTTAAATTTCTTGAGAGTCCCACGGGCTGTAATTGTTTTATTGAACTTGTTTCGACATGGAATCGTTGATTTAATTAATCGTATGGCATTTTAAACCATATTTTTTTTAAGCAAAAATGATAAAGGAGACAAATAAATCTGTATTTTTCATTAACACATCTACACGTTTCAGGTGCATCTAATTGACGAGCAACAAAAACTATTGGTGGATGTACAGTTAGAAACTGGTGGTGGTGGTGGTGGTGTCGCAAGCTCTGAACAGATCACTACCTCTCAACAGATGGTTTCTGAACGGAAACAACAGCGACAAACACTCATCGTGAAACGCGATCGCATTAATGCTGAACGAGAAAGCCAGATGCTGGAGAAGAAGGAAATCTTGAGCATGTTGGAGCAATTGTTAACGTTGGATTCGAGGTATTTCCTTGTTGCTATAAGAATTCAGTTTCTTCCACTCTATAATGCCACCAACCTAATTTATTTTTGCATTTTTTTAGATTGAAAAACGAATCGAAATCTCTGAAGAGGAAAGGCATGGGCTACTTAAGAGGTGCCGAAAATGATTTGTCCAACTTCTCCAAGTTTGTCCAAAAGGCGGATACCATCTTAAAAAAGTTAAGAGTGAGCTCGTCCAAAATGAAAGGTCTAACAGGAGGCGACCGTTCTGAAGGACAAAAAGTAGACGATGACGATGATGATGAGTCGGAAAAGAGAAAAGAGAATAGCAACGAAACTCCTCTAATCTCTAACAGGTACATAAACGGTTGAACGGTTGAAGCCTCGATTTGACTGTTAATTATAACGAGCTTCTAATTAGCAGGTACCAATTATTGGTGTTTGTTTTTACTCGAAAAAAAATTCTATTATAATAATATATTGTAGAAATAAAAGGTTTCGTTGTCTCTCGAACTTGATTTCCCTTCGTTTTATTTCTTAACTAAAATGTTATGAAGCCTCTGTTGTTTGCGGATAAATTCCGCCTTACTTTATGACAAAAAGCCTCCCAATTCTTATGGCTCCATATAAATAAACAAACCCTACTTTAGTAGAAAAGTTTATGGACGTTCGACCACTTTCTTAAGTCTAAATGAGCTATCTCGACCCTCTGTAAGGCTTTGGGTGTATATATATATATATATATATATATATGATTAGAAATTCCTGATGTTATTTCCTCCAGATATCACCCCGAGACAATACTACCGCGTTGCCGTTTCCTCCTGCCACTGTCGAAGAAGCGGCACAACTTTGTGAAGGAGATGCTCCGAAGTACGGAGAGATCCTCCTCCTCATGCGGTATGCCCATCATTACGGTAGACCGTCGGATACCGGTTAACGAGCGACACAAGCACGGCGAGTCGTGCACTGTTTTCATGCAGATCTTCTCGTCCTTGAAAAACAAAGACTTACATTATCGGTACTTAGTTTTTTCTTTTCTTTTTTTAATGTTATACGCGTACTACGTCACTTTGTTTGCACAAAAAACCTATTGTTACTTAAAAGGGAATTAACCACGTGACAAGCTACGGTATTGAGGACAAAATCCGTAGTGATCCACGGTAAAAAAGCTCTTGCTTTTCTTTTCAGATGGAATAAGAAATATAGCCAGTGGTGGGAGATCAAGTTCCATGGTGAAGGTATTATCGACCAAGGAGGTGGTTTTCGGGACAGCTTGACTGAAATGTCCGAAGAGTTGTGTCCAACATCACCCGAACAAGAATGTTGCTTGCCTTTGTTCATACGCACACCCAATCAAAAAGCGCGCACAGGTGAATACATGGACTGCTTTACCTTGAACCCAAACTGTCAACAGTACCAAGCATTCAAATGGTAAGTGTGTGCGTGTGTATGCAATTCCAAGAGGAGTAATAAAATAGGGATGACTATTGCTTTGAAAAATGATTTAATTCAGGAATAAATTTTTCGGAACAACTCACAAGACGCCTCACTTTTAACAGACCTTCTTATTGATCTTATTGTTAATTTTATTATCTTGTAAAAACTGTGTAAACAAGCAAAAAAAAGGTAGTATGTTGAAAGTATCCATAGTATCCATACAAAATCCTAATTTAATGTCGAACTTCGAATGGTAATATCTTTGAATCTAGATATTTATGAGAAGAAATATTTTGCAGTGTTGTTCTATTATTGAGTTTTTTCGATTTTTTAGATAAACCTAAAAATATATATTTTGCATGGGCGAATCCCTTTAAAGATGATAATGATTTAAACTATGAAAATGATTACAATGATTATGTATATTATATTCTGTTTACATATAGTTGTATATTATTCAAATGTACAATATCTATAGTAGCAGGGTTCAACAAAACAATGGAAAAATGAGAATCCATATTTCATCATTTTTTTTTTTTTTTTTTAGGCTTGGCCAGTTGTTCGGTGCGTGCTTTCGAACTGGTGAAACATTACCATTAGCTTTACCACCTTACATATGGAAGTTGTTAGTTGGTGAACATGTCTCGTGGAAAGATGACTTCGTGCATATTGACGAAGCTGCTGTTAGAAATACTGGTAATTGCACCTCGAGTTAATTAAATTTATTGATTAATAAATGGGTTGTATTTAGTGAGATTTTGTCTCTTATTTCAAAAATTAGATTTTTAAGTATATTTATTTTCGAATATTTACCCACAATTGTTTTGTCAGTACTAATCAGACTGTTATCAATGAGAGTCCTGCCTTCGTTGCGAAATACTTGCAACCGAAACCTATAGTAATTAGCAGCAAGAAGAGAAGAGGCAATCTCATCCTTCATATTGGCTTGCCACCGTGACTGATGGTCGACCCTTGACCAGCAGGTTACGTGTTAAACACCTTAACCACTTGGACACAGCTCCAAAATCTTTGAGCTGTAGCACCAAATATTTCTTCAATTGTGATTCTTTAGTTTCTTTGCCTTAATAAAGAGGATTTCTTATGCACCTGCCTCCTTTACATTTTAGACGGTCTTTACAATTTGGAAGCAGATGCGTACAAAGCATTAAACATCGAGCAGACCTACGCAACATCACTGAGTGATCAGACTGAGATAGACCTCATACCCGATGGATCGGAGATCGTCGTCGCTTGCAGTGACCGCTCTAAATATTCCGCGATGGTTCGAAAAGCGAGAATGTTTGAAAGCATTAAGCAGGTGATATGTCAGTGCCAATAAATCTCGAACAACAAATAAGAATCCTTTAAATCTTCAAATTTGGCTCCTTAACCCTTATAATTGTTGACATGTGTCGCTCAAAGGTGCTAAAAACCCAAACAAGTTTACAACCGACAGGAACTTTCAAAATTTAATTCTCCTTCATATTAGCATTAATCATAGATATTTATTTTAGTAGTCCAAAATTACGGTCACGTGGAGTAAACATGGTATTCCAGACCGTAAATAGCCAGTATACTGGCCATCCGCAATCAGACAATTGAAATATGATGGTCCATTTGAAAAGTTGGTCGCCTAGGGAGGAACTATGCTCGTATCTAGATGATCTGCATAACCAGAAATTAAATTCAAGACCGAATTCGTTTTCTTTGAGATTGCCTCTTCTCTTTTTAATTTTTATATTTTTGTTTGTTATTAGATCGAAGCATTACGTGGTGGTTTGTTAACGGTGTTGCCTGAGCCAGCTCTCTCTTGTTTAACGTGGAATCGTTTGGAAAGAGGTGTTTGTGGAAACCCGGATATCTCTCTCGCTGATCTTAAAGCTAACTGTAAGCACCCGCCCAGAGGCCAATTCAGAGAGCGTCAAATATCTCCGGAAGAGAGTAAAATAAGTCGAAAAAACCTTAAGACAATTGATTTCTAGATCTTCTTCAGAGATGTTTGACGCACTCTAAATCTGCCTCTGTCCACCCATTTTTATTTGTGTTCGCTATTGCATACGCTTATGCATACTCATTAATATTTTGTTTAAACCGATGCAGACAAACTTGTTTTGATTTCTCTTCCATGGTAGGTTTAATTTATAAAGGTTTTTTTCATTTGGAAACTAGATTTGCCTAAAAGTTAAAATTATTAGCTATTACCTGAGCTAAGATCAGACGAAGATTTTTGCTATTTTTAAATTGCGTTTTTCGCGCACCATTAATAGGTCGCTATGGAGATGGTTTGTCGGTGTCCTCTCCGAGTGTCGTTCATATGTGGTCGGCACTATCCAATTTTACGGATGAGGAAAGAAGTCGGTTTTTACGCTTCATCACCGGGCGAAAACGACTGCCGAGCCCGTTTATCGTGTTCTGCTCGTCTTCGGAGAGCGGCCCGTCCAACAGTATTTTACCGAGCGCCAGTACATGCGGAAGTAACCTGTTTCTACCGAAATACACGAGTTCGGAGATTGCAAGAGAAAGACTAAGGTAGGTTTTTGGTTGTTATTATAAAACGCACACCTACTTATACGCTAGTTAATACTCTCTCCATTTCCACCGATATAGGAACCTGTTTTATACATTAGTTTGTGTGAGTTAAAAACCTTCGTTTTAACCAGCTTCTGTTCCTATCACAGCACCCACCTATTGCTCGTTTTTAATTAATACATTTCAAAGGCTATAGTTAATGAGTTTAGATCCTTAGACTCTGATCCACTCTTCCACCCCTGGATAAAAAAATATTTTTTCCTTTATTTAGGTATGCCATTTACAACTGCGTAGCAATCGATACAGACACCAGTCCATGGTGATACCCTATCGAGAACATTTACGATACGATATACGAGTATGAATTAATAAATAAAGGAAATGTAGTTCTTTAAAATTATATAGTTTTTAATTATGAAAATCATGACCCATGCTATGTGATGTCTTTAGGAGACCATGTTAAAACGTTTCATTTTTTATTTTTGGAAAATTTCTTATTCATTTTGTATATACATTAATCTCTTCCATTTTTTTTTTTTTTTTTTTCATTTTAAGAGAAATATTTTTATTTAAATTTTATATTTTGTCAAACCGGGATTGATGGGATTGACGGGATATCTCTTTAATATTTTATATGAACAACTTAGTTTTAAATTTACAGGCTTCCTTATAAAATATTCTTCAAATTTACCGTGTGAAGATTTTTATCTCTTAAAAGAGAGTGTCTTAAAACTAGCCATATCAAACTTGCTCCATAGAAGTATTTCTACAGATACAAAAACCATGTAATGTTGCAATCAGTATATTTGAATGCAAAGAAAGAGTTCTATATACTACTCCTTTTGTTAAATTTTGCACTATATATATATATATATATATATTATACTGGATTATTTTTATTCGATTAACAGAAAAATTATAATATAGTTTTCTTTTGATATCGTTGAAAGAAAAAATATCCAACAGAATGTATAAAATCGTTTTCCTTTTACTTTAGATTAAAACCTTGGGGAGCCTTGGCCGAGGATTTGGCACGTGACCTAATGAAATCCTCCTTACCTTTAGGCTATTCAATTTCTACTCTGCAAACCAATTTAAAGAATTGAAACTCATGGATGAAATAAAAAAACCAAAAAAAAAAATCAATTTTATTTCTTATTAATTTCATTATATTTTAACCCTTTCAGTGGCAGACATTTTTTCGTAAAATCCAGTTTCTAAGATAAATTTCATTAGTACGCTCAATTTTCAAATAGCTCTAACAGTCGTTGTGTTTGTTTTGGTCCCATTAATTTCATTTCTCTTTCATATGGGAACATAACATTTTATTTTAAAGTGGAAAAAAGTGATATGGTATTAACGGGGTATTTCTTAGTAGGTGAAATTTGGGAAATTTAGATATAAAATAACATTATGTGAGGTTGCAATAAAATTGATCTTCGTCGTTTTATGTTGAATCGATTTGCAAAACTATTTATGGATTCTAACCAAAAACTGAAAATTAAATTGTTTATTTGTTTTACAAAATAAAACAATTTTTTTTATTTCAACTAATATACAATTATTTTTGTTAATGCTTGTGTTTGACAAGTAATAAATGAAAGAAAACTTTTTCTCTATAAAAAAAAAATTCAAGAGTAATTGCTAGATTTCCAGCTAAACTGTTTTGACAGAAATTTTTTCATGCATGGTAGGTCAAACCTTGAGAGAGTTAAAAGAATTTATTTATTATTCCTTGTAAAATGGTTAAATACCAAGCGGTCAATCACGATCGTAGTTTGTTTATAAATCTGCAATATTTTTCGAGAAACTTTCAATGAAAAAATGAAAAATAAAAGTAGTGCAGTGCGCTTAAATTTCAATGTTATAAAATTACATATATTAAATTCATGATATTAATTAAAAACTGCCTGGCCTCGTTATTATAGAAGGCAAGGTAACTACATGCTCCAAGATGCTCCATGCTCTAAAAGCTGCGTTATGCATCTGATCCAATTCAAAAAAACTCTTTTTGTATGTTATTTGCACGATCATTTGCTTCTTCGTTTTTTTTTTTTCTTTATTGTGAATATTGTTTTTATTATGCCATTGTTTCGTTCTCTTGTGTCACCTCTTCAAGCTTTTGTTGGGAGGATGTGCTTGTCGTCTCTTCGGCCGGTTTCACTCGAATCGGTGCGATACCCATGATGTTGCACGCGACCCTCTTCCCTTTCTTCCACTTCTCCAGTGCGCTGGTGCCTTTTTTGTCGAAGAAACCCAAGTCCTTCGACATGATTTCGTTTTGGCGGATTTTCGTCTTCAGTTGTTCTTCGTCTTTTGTTTTCTCTCTCAACCAACCGTCGACACCGAAGGAGTAACCTGATAAATTCATCAAGAGGAAATAAATTTTTTTAAAAATTGTTAGCCTCAAATATTTTTTATACTTCAATACTTTTTATATATTTGTTTATGCTCCGCAAAGAGATTGACCTTGTGACTGCGAACTGCTGAAATTTCTACTCTAAAATAATTCATTATAATCTGCCTGTAAAGCGATCTGTAAAATACACGGAAGAATTTGTGGACATAGAACATTATTCATCCATGTTGCTGTCATTAACTCTCTCTCTCTTTCTATGGCATCCAGAATAAAAATCCACAGTGCTGCGAAGCTAAATATAAAAAACCACCATTTCCGTTCATACGTTCTGTATTCTCAGAAAGGAACTAAAGAGTTGCCAAACATGTGTAGGGAAGCAAAAAGACATTGTATTATTTACATACCTTTCTTCCAGAAAAGCCGTTTCAATTCTCGTTCGTGATCTCCACTCTTTGTTGTCATCATTTCAGAAATCTCGTCACAAAAATCTATGACGCTGGCACCTAGGTCATCTTCCAACAACTCGCGGTGTTCTTGACCTAAATAAAGAAATAAGATTTCTTGTATCTCTTACCCTATGCGGACGGTTATATGTGCTACATCTCTTCAACAGTTGTCTTTACCAGTTGGAAAAAATAATCCTCCTCTCACACGACGTTAGAACGATGTTGTATGGATGTTGATACGACGTCAAAGCGTTTAAACGACGTCGTAAAACCGTTTTTTTGATGTTCTGTAACGACTAAAATGGCCTCAAATGGTCTACAGCTAACAACAACAACAACAACAACAATTTCTTCACTTACTGTATGGCTTGATTTTCCTTTTACGAAATCTAATGAACAAGTGCTCCCATGCCAATCCGAGTATGAATAATATCACGTAGGATATCAATCCATACTTCACAAAATTCTTGAATTCATCTGAATCTTGATCAATGAGCCCTGTGTCTTTCTCTGTCTCTACTCTTTTAACCTTTAATGGTGATGATATAATTATTAAAAAAATGTATAGTTCTGAGAAATTGGTCCTGATATCTTGTTTCTTATAGCATTTTAAAATCTCAATTATTAAGATGTATTGTAAAAATACGTAAATTCAGAGCTACGGTGGAGAGTGAATGAATCCTTTTAGGGAAAGATAATCATTAATTCCTTCACTGCTCTCTCGTGTTACCCTAATGAGTATGAGTATCTCCCACAATCAAACTTACTGTTAGTTTCCCATCTGTTTTATTTGCAACCATTTTCTTCGCCTTTTCTTCGTTGAATTTGACATAGGAGCGAATCTCCTCTTCCAAACGAAGCAATTCCCCTGAGAGGATGACCCCCCAACCGGCTGGCTCTTCGATCAGTTTCGCAATCTTCATCTTTTTTTCGCTGAGTACATCGGCTATGTCTGCTGCTACCAGTGAATCAATCAACATTCCGTTGACATGGCGATTTGTCAAATCCTCGAGCATCTCTTCTTTGTCCTTGTAAAATTTTCCTGAAATGACACAATGATTAGTTGACATCTAAATATCAGTTGAATCTTTTCTAATTTTATGTCGATTATTAGCTTTGTGGTTCTGCAATTTGGGATCAGGGTCATACAACCAGAGACTTTCTTAGAGGATCGAAATCATCTGCGAAGGAGAGTGAAAAGAGACTTATCGTATAGTTTTTCTCTGACATAATTTATTTTTTCCCTCCTATACGTGGTGTATTTGCCGATCCTCGCCGATCCGTCTATGAGTAGTAAAACCATACATAAAAGCAAGACTGACCAGTTTCGTTCATCTTTGCGTTCCTCCGAACGCCCAAATTGTACTCAAAAGTGTCGTGTATGGCTGCCACTCTAGTACCGTAGATTTTAGGATCACCTTCCAGGTTGATTGATGTCATGGATGTGGTGATAGCACCAATGACAATACCATTGATGATAGGTCCCATCAACATCCAGCAAATTGCAACACATTGTGCCGCGAAACTTCGTGGAGTCTTATCTCCGTAACTGCGGAAAATAAGCATGCAATAGAAATACACACAGAGGCAAGAGAATGAAACACTGTTGTGTCGCTTAAAACCCTTTGAAAGCAACAGAATCGGTAATAACGTAATTTCCTCTGACTATTCTTATATATTATAACTATACAAGTATATAAAATTTTACATACAATTTTCCTGTGTTCTTTCGCCACTTTTATCAAAATTATAAAAAGTCACTTAGAACAAAATCCCTTAAAAAATTTCAAAATCAAATCAACTTACCCGACGGTTGTCATGGAAACAAACGCCCAGTACGTTCCATGGTAAAGACCTTGGATGTAACTCTCGTTCGGGAAATCCTCTTTGTTTACACTACAGTCCTAGAGATAAAAAGTGTTGTTTTTTTGTTAGTAACCTTTTAGAAAACCTTCAGGGAATAAATATTTTCCGATAAGGGAACATACATCTCTACATTATATTAAATCAATAATTAAACGCCTTGCAAGGTTTTTCACAAAGCCAGAAACGGGAATTTGTCAATAGAAGGTATTTCAAGCTAACTTACAGCGATCCAAATAAAGATACCGGCCACCATCGAGAATATAACAATAATAATGATGGCTGGCCAACAGGAGGCGAGTGATGTCATAATTGCTTGCGCCTTATCCAGCTCTGCTTCGGGATCACGAACAACCCACGCGACGCCAGGACTTGAGATGATATTGACGTATTTGTACTCAGATTGGAATGTTTCGATTTCGGATCGGCCAAACATGGCGATATGCATATGGACGTTGTGCTCCACCATCTCCTTCAAATTCTTCTCGTCTGTATGAAAAGAATTTTAGAATATATATAATTTAAACTATAATCGAGTATTGCCTTCTCACTATCTCGAACTTTCTCTGTGTCGAACAAATTCTTGCTCGGCAGAGGCGGATCCAGAGTTTGTCAAACATCTGTGAAGGAGAGCAGCTACTCTCCACTAGAGATGTTTGACGTACTCTGGATCCGCTTTTGGGTGCCTTGTGAGTTCGATAAGGAGAAAGTCCAATGTTGTATGCAATGCCCTCCGGTATTTTGGTCACCTCATCTATTCCGACCATTAGAGGTCGGATAATCTCCTTAAAATGTTTCAGACGACTTTCTTTCTATGGTATTGAATCCCTCCAAAATTGATTCTATAAACGTATAGTCAAGAAAATAGATATGAAAAAGAAAAACCCAACTGGACGAAACGTTATGAAAAGTAAAACAATTTTACGTTATGATTATTCCGCGAAAATATTTCAGAATTTTCGGAGATTTTCATAATACACATTTTTATATACCTGTTCGTTTTGGTGAGTGACCAGTCTTGCTTCGGTCATAATACATTTTTGGTTGGTAATAACTGCAAGAGCTACACAAGTAATCCAACATCTCTCCTAGATATTCTGGGAAGATGCCAGACACTGCACCAACACTATCTACCGTCACGTATGGTTTATTCTTAAACCAAGCATTGTAGATCTTCGCTGGGCATTTGCACGTTTCTATGGTAACCAAGAGATCAGAAAAAGAAGGGAAATTAACAACATTTACATAAATTATCTTTCTATAAAAAATGAAAAGATGACGTACTTTTATTCTGGACACCTTGTGCTCAAAGAATCAGCACCAACCCTACTAATCACTTACCGACAAATGCAGGGGTGCTGACAACACCTTGGCCAACTCTGGTCATACCATAAATCTCTATCTTCGTCTCTGTATACACTTCCAAGTTGTAGATGATGTAAGTGGTTGTGAATTTATCCAACTGAAAGAAAAATTTGCGATTCAAATAATTAAGTTTTATCTCCTTCGTAAATTTAAACCACTTGAAAATAAAATGACTGGTATGAGATGGGATACACTATCTCGTCCATAAAAAAAAATCAGATTGGGGGAGAATATTTGTATACAAAAATGTGATTGGCTAATATTATACGGTGTTTTTTTTGTTATCTTTGTTATTGTTTAGCAGCTTCCTTTACCAAGATGTCATTTCATTTTTGACTGTGAAAAAAAAGGCCAAAAAGACAGCTAATACGAGACACTGTTTTATTAAAGAGTATTAAAAAAATGTAGCCCAGTGGTTAAGGTGCTCGACTCTGGTAAGGGGTTCGAGTCCACCACTGGCTACAGTGGCGAGGATAATCTCCTGCTGCTAATTTTCATAGGTATAGGATGTAGATGTTTAGTAACGAAGGCAGGACTCTCAATGACAACTGTCTGATTAGTACTGACAAGGTAAATATTCATAGGATTAGGATTAGGATTAGGCATTGAGTAATGCGCAGTTGTTACAATGACTTACAATAACTACGGTCATATCCGGGTATTCGATTGAGTCTTTACCAACTTTACTGAAACCGTACGTGAATTTGTAGCCGGTCAAAATGCCATTGAGTTTATTATTGGGAATGTGATTCCATCGGACAACTGCTTCCATCGGACGAAGAGGGTCCGGTAACCATGTAGTAATTACAGGCCCGACAGAAGGGACTAAATAAATGTAGAAATTAAATATGTTTTGTTTGCTTATTTCTCACTTTAGACAGGTACTGTTTTAGGAAATAACAGTGAACATAATATATGCATGCTCTCCTCCACAAATTACTTACCTCCTTCTTGTGTGCTCTGTACACACCACGACCTCGGTCCAAATCCCACTTGTGTCTCAGCTCGGATATAAATTTCGTACCGGGTGAACGGCTCCAAGCTTGTCAAGTAGCCTGAACGCTCATCCGAACGGAATCGGACAACAGTGTAGTTGTTGGAGTTCTGCCTGTACTTGACGAATTCGACCATGTAGCCTTTCTCAACGCCATTCCATTTGTTGGTTTCTAAAATGTCCCATGTCAAGGAGATGGATGTAGCTGACTCTTGTCCACACGCCAGATTCTTTGGTGCTTCTAGTGGAACTGAAAAGTTAAATGGATGGTAAAAGATACGATGGATAAACATTTTTGTTTGATACTTTTTCACGGTTTGGTTCAGAATGCTTATCACGTGATAAGGTGACGTTAACGTCAGCAGCGACCGACGGAGATTTCTATAAATTTGTAACCCTTAGTGGAAATGGAATGTTGATGTTGATAGCCTCCCATCCGGCATACGACAATCGTTACAATCTTGACGTCGTTACAATCTTGACGTCGTGTGCCGGCTGGGCTTAGTTGGACTGGTTATGATCATAATTTTTTTCATTTTCAGCTCTGATTATTAGTAAAAAATTACAAATTGAAATCCTTAAGGGCAACATATAGCCTTCTAAAGACGTTTTTGCCATTTTGTTCTCCTAAACATTTCTCTAGAACCGGCTCTGTTGTGTTATATTACGAATCTTACTTCCTTCCATGGTTCTTGCATCGACATATTCAGAAGATACACCATTACCAGCCTCGTGGAAAGCTAACACACGGAACGTGTATAGTGTGTATGGTTTCAAAAAATTCACTATCAAAACTGTTGTGCTTGCACCCTATAAATTCAAGAGAATGTAGAATAAACACAACATATGGCATTATCATGCACTAAAATGCATTAAAATTCACTTGTGTAATTTGTTTAACGCATTCAAAATTCCTAAGGGAGTCCAATCGTCTTTGATAATTTTTGGTATTTTTATCGTCAAAAAAAGAAATGTAAACAAGAAGAATAATCTTATTAAAAAATTATCTTTTGGTCAAACACTTACATAGATGGTTTTGCCGAACCAGGGGTTTGCCGAATCTCCCCACTCTTTGACGAACACTGCGTACCCTTGTATGGTGTAATTAGAATGTACAAACACCACCTCCTCCCACTCGACTCGGATCTGTGTCGAGTCAATAGCCACTGGAGTGACGTTTACGGGTCTGGATGGTACATCGCTGCTAATGATGTCGATTGGTCTGACAGGCATTGATGCAATGTAACCGTCATCTTCAATGGCGTTTTGCAGGGCCACGATCTCGTCACCTGGTACAGCTTTGAAGAGCAACGAGAAGTTGGCAACAACGCCAGTACCTTTAGAGTGTAATTATTTAAAAAGATAAATACAATTCAATAGTCTGGCTTATGGTAAATTTATAGCGGTCTCCGTAATTACATCTTAAAGCCAGCCAGATCTAGAGGGCCGGCAACATCTGCGAAGGAGAGTGGAAAATACGTCTATGTGTTGTTTCTCAGCAGATAATTGTTTTTTTACTCTCTTGCACTTGTGATTCGCAAATAAAAAATTGACCAAATATTCGCTTGGTTTGTTTGACAGCACCAACATCAGTCGCACAAACGAAACCTCTAGTCTATTTTACGCAGAATTTTATTTGGATTTAAAAAGTCTAAAAAGTCTCCTTTTGAGATTTTTATATAACATAATATAATAAATAAGTTTTACGTTGAGCGGCCTGAATACACAGTATTCTGCTGTACAGAGGAGATTATCTATTCGTTCCATATCACCTTCATAAGGGTGGTCTAATGATTACTACGATGTTCATGTGAAGAATTTGTATTGAAAAAGAGATTTAAAAAAAAAAATAATAATAATAATGCCGCAGCATAACTATGCAACCACTCACCATGTACCGCTTCCAATGTTGCCAGCAAAACCACCTGTAACGGAAAAGGGTGGTGTATATTTACATAAAAATCATTTAATTTTTGAAATCAACTCTTAAAATTATTTGACAAATACTATAGCGCCACGGAAAATATATGTTGGAATTACATAATTGAAACTTTATTCCCTAGGAGAACTCGTTTGGATGTTGGTACGAGGAAAAAACGTAAAAACAACGTTGTAACGACGTCGTTCTGACGTTGTTCTGACAATTCAATTTTCTTTTTAAATAGACAAATGCCTTACCACTGTCAATAGAAAAGTACGATGACCAGCCATTACCAAAGCTTCTTTTTAATATGTATATCTATGTGTTGTATGTATAGTATTTTGATGTAAAATATTATCTCCTAAAATAAAACTAAACTTTTGTTTTTTATCATGATATCATCCTAAAAAGAAATTTGTGGAAATTTCAGGACTCAAAATAACTCAATAATAGTTCAAAACATCATCTCAAAAAACTCCACTCTCGTTAAATAAAAATATTACATAGCTACTTTCCAAAATATTGAAAAATATATTTAATTTTGTTATTTAAATTTTTTCTTACACTTTACAAAATATATCGATAGAGTGATGAGAGAAAAGAGAGAGAGAGAGAAAAAATTAACTCCTCATGATTTATTTATTGCTCTACTCTATTTAGATATAATATATATAATATACTTTTACTTATTCATTATTTTCTCTTCTTCTCTTATCTTTTTGTTACGATGGAAATAAATTGATTCACCTCAATAAGTGTTACTATATGCAATAACGAACTTGAAACAGAACGAAACAAATTTTCACTTAGTAATAAACCGATTTATAATTTTCTATTTGATGGATTCATAGATAGAATAGAAGATAGAAGAGAAAACGGGGGTCTTGAACTTTTATTTTACAACAAACCTAACGAAAGGCTTAGTTCTAAATGTTTCTTCTTTATAGTTTGAAATACCATGTTTTTAGTTCTAAAAGTTTCTTATTTAGCTTCTTAATTTTTCTTATAAAAAATGCTTTAAATGGAATGTCCAAAAGTTAATTATTTGATCTGCAGAGCAAAAACCTCATTATTAGATGTTACGATGTATTAAAAATATTCAAACCCTGTAATTTTTTAGTATGACCTAAATGTCAAACAATAATAAATTGCTTCTACTATGTTTTCGTTGGTTATAAAGGTACTTACTTCTACACTGACTACATAGGTCAAGAAAAAAAAGTTCTACTAAAATAGATACATACTCTCTATAGAATCCCCGTCTGTTTGATATTCTAGTGTGTTTACATTAATTAAAAATTTAACAGACTCAGCGGTCTATCATTTAAAAACACCTTCGCCGTAAGCATAGAAATTTATAGCTTAAAATTTCTCAATCAAGATTTTAAATAATTTATGTGAATGATTCCTTTTCATTCATTGAGGATGTTTGCTGTTGGATTGCTATGGTTGACGATTAACCAATTTTGAATTTTAAATTTATAAGAAGGTAAATATAGATTCTCATTTGAAGAGGATCAGAGATGGAGAATGATACTACACACCGTAAGGAAGAGTTCCTCTGATTGGCTGTTGAAACAGCAGCGTTTTGAGTAGGCAAAAAGGCGGGCGAAATGAATGTCGGGATATTCCTTCGCGAATGGAAAACTTTTTCTTTTCGTGTGTTTTCAAAAAGTGTTTTTTTGTTCTCGTTAAATATGATGTTCTCGATACTATAACCAACTGCTTTTGAGGTTAACAAAACTGTGTTCATTCAATATATCTATATATTAGATTTCCAATTAACCTTGGCCGTTTTTGTTGGTTTCGACATCCCAGTAAAACCGGAAATTTTTTATTAAAAAATTCACTTTCGTCACATCTCTTCGCGTTTCACTCTTTTTCTCAGAACTTTTGTGTTGTTTTAATGCATAAAGTTTACGTTCGATAACTGAAATTGTACAGTCATTTTTCTCTATTCTGAAGGGCAATTCGACCAAAAATCGGGGCGGATTATATTTGGAACCACACTTCAACAGTGGTATTAAATTTCCACTTATCGATCGTACCCCGCCCAACACACAATGTTAAAACGACGTTTTCTTAAAAAGAAAATTTTAAAAAGGAAATAAGAATTTTTAGAACTAGGCCCTAGAACATTTAGAAGTAAACCCAGATTTGATATTCACTATAAGATAAATATAATAAAGATTATTATTAGATAATAATAGATAAGATTATTATTAGATAATAATAGATAAGATTATAAGAAACCTGACGAAAGTTCTAAATGTTTCTTATTTAATTTTTTTTTTATTTCTCTTATAAAAATAGTTTTAGTCTCTTATATCAAATCAGAGGTAGTTCTAAAGTTTTCTTAAGTTTATTTTAGTTTCTTTGCAGTGCAATGACCTCACACAAAAACATGATTTACATCTTCTTCCATTGAAATGGTACAAGGTTTTAAAAAAGTTTCTTATTTTAACATAGTCATAACGATATAGTAGTAAAAGTTACTTAAGTTTTGAAATTCCACATGTAGCTTTCTTACAAACATGTTTCTTATAAAAACGTGTATTGTGACGTCTAAACAAAAAAATTTATTTGTGCTGCATTTTTTAAATAAATATCTAATGTATATTGGTTCTAATAATTAACCAAAATTAATTAATTTTAATATGCTAGAATAGGGGAGTTTATAAAATGCTTCTTTCGGTAAAAGCACATTTGTTGATCTGAATTATGATTTCCTATTAATTAGTCCCTGGTCGCTTTTGTTGGTTTCGACATCCTGGTAAGACCGGAAATATTTTATTTATAAAAATACATTTATTTCACTTTCGCCCCATCTCTTCGTTTTTCTCAGAATTGTTTGTGTTGTTTTATGGCATAAAGTTTACGTTTGTACTGTGGGCCCATTTCGACTAAGAAACGGGGCGGATATATTTGGGAACACCTTTCAACAGTGGTATTAAAGTTCCACTTATCGATCATACCCCAGCCAACATGCAACATTAACCCTTTAAGTGCCGACCCTTTTTGAAAAAGTGCCCAATTTGAGATTGAAAATCGAGCAGTAACTTCCATCTT
>JAUEKX010031191.1:0-14214 GCA_031834005.1 Dendronotus venustus
GAAAGGCCGACCTTAAGTGAACTTAGCTCGGTTCTTACGTCGGCAATGCCGAATGCCGACCTAAATTAAAAGGGCTGCTTTCAGTATGCCTCTCGAAAATTTTTTTTTTTTCGTTTTGAGACTCTTTTTTTTCCTTGAAGTTTCCCTTTATTCATTTCAAATTTTCAACACCTTTCGCGAAAATTGCGGCAAAAACGTGAAAGTTATCTTAAATTTATCAAGCACTTTTTCTTTATTCTTATTTTAATGACAAAGATTTCATTAATGAGGTAAAAAATCGAGTACATTAATTAAACTTGGAAAATTCTTTAACCAATTTTAACTTAATAACTAACCTGAGTATGTATTTCCCATATTATTTCTTTTGATTTAGTTTACTTTTGTAATGAAAATATTTTGATGGAAAAGAAAATTTATTTTATACTGTTATAGTAAAATTAGCCTCAAGCTTCAGGCAAATAATATTAATTTTAGGTCAATAATAAATGACCTTTATAGTAGAAATTATTTGAGTAATCAAATAAAATAAAAATGTAAATATTCAGGAGACATTTAATTTTATATAATGACCAAGTAACGCCATTAATTTTTATTTTTATAGAGTACATTTGTGTTATTAAAAGTGTCAATCATTTTGAGAATTTCTATTGAAATTTGAGAACAATTTTTATCTGCGCATTATATGACATCCCTTGAAACGCATAAAATCGTTAAGTCTATCTATTCATAAATCTTGGTACTTGAGTTTTTATATAGTCTGCTATTCGTTTATGTTCAGCATCGATGGATTATCTTGAGCATCAAAATTTAACCCTTTAAGTGGCAGCCTATTTTGAAAAACACAGTTTTTTAGAATTAATTAAATTTTCAAATGACCCTAAAAGTCGCTGTGCAACATATTTGACATTTGACACTTAAAGGGTTAATTTTAGTTGGAATTTTCTATTTTCCCTTGCAAATTGTGTATTTTTTTCTACTTTTTCTAAATTTATTTCTACCTTGTATATGATAATATTGGAATCACAGTTCCTACATTCACCCATAACAAGACTACTTTTTTTAGTTTCCTCCATAAAAGCAAATTTTATTCCTTTCCGTATAATTTAATTCCAGCGGGGTTTGTGGTATGAAATTTTATTGGAAATAAAAAGGAATTAATGGTTCCGGTTACTTTCTTTTTTTTGAAAATATTACAATTTATATTAATAATCTATTTTTCTTACCTTTAGATTTTTTCGGCCCAAAACTAAATGCTCTGCAAATTTCTCATTTAATTTTTTAAATTGAAAATTTAATTTGGAACTTAATTCGAGCTTACTTTTTCAGTTAGCGTTTTATATAAAATAGAATAGGAAATCAAACAATTCCAACATATTTATCAATCACCATATTTGAATAAAATTTACATCAAAAAGGTTTATTTACAATTAATATAATACAATGACAAATGCAAACTATATACAAATTAAATAGACCAGCTTTTATAATTGAAAAAAAAGATTGTTTTGTATATAAAATATATATACATTTAAAATTGTGCAACTATGCTGAATACACGTTGTAATTAAGAAAAATCCTTTCAATGATTTTCCAAGCATCAGTTGACCTTTTTTTTGTAAGCAAACAATTTAAGATAATTTTGAAGAATTAAAAATAAAAAATCGAGAACCTCAGATTAAGGTCCTTGTAAAGTGAAACAACGAATCTTTTGAAGAATAATTCAGTAAAATATGACAGTTCATTCCTACTAGTTGCAAATGTTCGGCGTACTTTTTCACCGAATGTTTGGGTTTTAATGTATTTACTCTTTAGTTCTTTAAAGATCCAGCAAAAGCATGTTAGCTCAATATTAACAATTAATAACAAATCAATATGAGTAAATGATTCTGTGCTTCTGTATGTTTTTTGCAACACATAATATAGAAATTCGTTTTTGTTTTAACAAAATAACACCTGACTGTCTTCTTAAAAGTGTGTGCCGTCTTTAAACATTGCAGGCATATAACTATTAGATGAGGAATATAAATTAGGTGGTGGATTGTTGGTTAATGATAACGGTGTGTAGCTGTTGGCCGTAGGTGGTGGAAATATGTTTGATCCTGGTGGAGTTAGACTGTAGTATGACTTCATGTCGGGCAATCCAATAGCTGCTGCTGAATTTAGATAACTTAAAGCTTTGCTTGGATCATTTAAAGAGGGTACAGGGTAATTGCCTTCCCCAAAACTTGTCATCTTAAAAGCATCTGATGAAAGCTTTGCAAAACCCGCAGCAGATGGGTATTGATACGGTGTTGGTAGATTTGATGAAGCTCCTGGAAAATTGATGGATGGGTATGGTGGCTGACTTTGTTGTGCTTTCCTTTTTCTTCGGCGTGGTTTATATGAGTAGTCCGGATATTTTTGACTGTGGATTGTTCGTAGTCTTTTGCTTTCTTGAATGTACGGAGATTTTTCTTCATCACTCATCCTGCTCCATTCAGCGCCAAGCAGTTTACTAATTTCACAGTTCAACATATTTGGAAACTTTAAGGCGAGCTTTCTTCTTTCAGTTCTTGACCAGACCATGAACGCATTCATTGGTCGTTTCACATGGTCATCATCTTCCTCTCCCTGTTAAAAAAGTAAATTTCATTATTTGTTATTTCCCAGCATTGATTTGGTGGTTATATCCATGTATACATAGCAAGATAACTTTTTGAGAATTCCTAAATTGGGAACTATTTCTAAATGAAATCCAGTCATAGACAATGCTAAATAAGATAACATCTTTCATTTTCTTTTCAAAAATTTTTTTAACACCTTTTGTCATGCACATAAGCAATGAACATTTCAATAACACAAACCTGAACATGGCTTGATTGTGGAGGAGGTGGTATTGGTGGAAGTGGATGTGCAATTGGATGACTTGTTATTGGGTGGATAATTGGATGGTTATTTATAGTAGAGACAACTGATGGTTGTGGTGGATGTTGTTGTTGATGTGGTTGGTAATTTGAATTGGCATCAGCTTGAATTAAAGCGGGTACATCATTTGTTACACCTTTAGTTGAAGTGGCTTCTGCGCTTGAGAGACTTATCATTTTTGCTAATGGAACCTCTGTTTGCTCCTGCGGTAAGTATGGCGAACTGGCACTGTTTTCTGTAGTTGTTCGGATCATCTATGATGAAGAAGGCCACAAAGTGTTAATTTAGTAATAAGTAATAATATGAGCTTAATATCTCAGCCAGTACAGTTTCTTGTTTTGGGAATGTATCTAGAACAATTGACAGCATCAGAATATGTTTAAAAGAGATTTTCACTTGCAGCGAAGAGATTTCATTATTTTTATTTATTGCTTAATTTAGACGAAAATCATATTTTTAAGCTCATAATTAAAAAATCATTATTAGTTTTAGCAACTACTAAATATCAGTACAATAAATTCGATTTTTTTTTATTATTTTAATTCGTTAGCTGTTTTTTCTTTTAACATTTACGACCATAAGCAGAATGAATAGTGAAATGGTGAATATTACCAAATTTAATCATGTTTATAAAATAAAAAATGTATATAATAATCAGTTAGAAGATGTTCATGAATTATTTTATTATTTGCAGCATAATAGTTGTGAATGAACTAGGAAATGCAGATTTTTTGCTATTTCTTTTGGTGAGAAGATAAATAATCATTCAAGGAGAAACATGAAAAATATTTTCTTTATAATAGAAAAACGTATCAATTTATATAAGCAATACAGAATTAGAATAGATATAATGATAAATGTATGATATAAAGATTGTTACCTTTAATAAAGTATTGTTTTCAGTCACACTGTTGACTATGAATGTGATATTGAAAAGGTTGACTCTACTGTTTCATAAACCTAACTCAATGTGTATGTGAACCTTTCTTCTCTTCTTCCAATTGTTTGAAGAATCGCTTATTTTTTCAATTGACAGAAGCTTTGGAAATGGTATATGGTCCAAGTAAATTGTATTTATTCCCTGATATTCTTTATTTCACAACTTCCAACATTCCATAACAATTCAGCAAATGAAGTTAATAAAATTCTCATGAATAATTAATGTGTTTTTTTGTGTATAGATATGTTTTGCAAACCGATATTCGGCGAGTGTTCAAAACACACCCTATATTATTGCCTCATTTTCTGTATATTTAACAGGGGGTCCTTTAAGTCATTCTTTTTGCAGATAACATCTTCAATTTATACCAGATGAATCAACAAAAAATAGCCATGTACAGGGTTAGACCTATCGGTTACGTCACGCGAATTCAGAAATCCTCTTGCTTTAAGCAAACCCAAATCTTCAGATTAATCTGCCTTTAAAACGCCCCGATTCTAAAATATTTTTCTCCTTTGCGTTCTGAATATTAATTGAAGAACTGAATAGAGCTGAAGAGAAAAATAACTATGCCTATTCAAATGTGTCAAAAACGACTTATCGTTTATTGAAAGGATATTAAAGTTTATCTTTTGATTAATATTTGAAGACGCTGAATGCAACTTGAAAGCATGTTGCTAACATGACGTACGCGCTTTGGTCAAAAAGGCAAAACGATTTGATATGGATAGCCAGAATCATAAAAAAGCACATTGAAAATTAATAAATTCTATTTCGGATTTGTATTTGAAATAAAAAGGGGTGTGGTAAATTCTTATTCAGAAGAAGAGTCTTTATTATATTGAGTATGTTATTTTTAGCTTAATAGCTCTCAAAATCCAATTTGCAAATATTTTGCACTGATGCGCGTTTCGCTTGAATAGACAATATGAGTGTTTGTAAACGATATGAGACCAACCGGAACATTTAAAACAAAACAAAACAGAACCTAATTATGAAAATTAATCACGGAAGGTCACGAAGTCATAACTCAATATTTTTGAACAGAAAGAATTCTTAATCATAAGACAATAATAATCGTTGACTCGACACTCAAACATTTCAGGAATTTAATTTGGTGGGAAGTTAATTTGGCGGTTGATTAATTTTTATAACTTTTTGGAAATCTATCAGGAATTTGCAGCATTTTGGTTTGTCAACAATATTTCCTATCAAAGAAACATGAAAAAAATAATTATGACATAATTCAAAAAAATATTAAATTTAATAGTACAATTAAATCATCTTTGGAACCATATTTGGTTTAACAATGAAAATATAATTATATTGAACAGAAAACGATGAAACAACGTAATTGCCGATTAGCTAAGGTTTTATGGTTTTCATATGAACGTGATTTCTCATTTGTTGTTTCTATTCGTATGACTTAAACAAAATTATATTATTAAGGATGAATTCATAAAAACAAATGTTGCAAATTAGTTTAAATAGCAAATATAGTTTTATAAAGACAAAACTATCTTGCGAAATAATAATTTTACAAACTTGAATCACTTCAAATAAGTGAGCGAACTACATTTTACAAAAAAAAATGATTACATGATTTGTGCTGTTCCAATATTATTATAACATTATAACAACGTTACTACGGCACGTACTTAATTTAATCCAATTTTATTTGATTGGCGTGTACGTGTCCAGATCGAGGTAAAATACCTATGTCACATTGGGATAAAGTATTGTAGTATGCATGAGGCTTAATAAGTTAAACAGAACAAATTACTTTTGAGGAAGAAGTGGACAAACATAATATGTTTATAATGTTGTCTATCGTAAATGGAGTAACGCAGAATAATCTGTAATCTGTTAAAGAAGAGCACTCAAAAGCCTATCTCCTAATCAGAAATTTTCCTGGCCCTCCAATCTATTATCATTAATAAAACTATTCTTAAAGATATGTTGTATCTTACAAAGTTTTCGCATACAGGTGTCTTAGAAGTTTATCGCACTCCGTTCTTAACAAGTTTGCCCATAAGAGTACAAATTTTTAATGCAAAGGAATGAACGCAGTGTAAATTAGCTACAATCAATTTCAATCAAGGATATCGTTTAGAAAAAGCAAAATTGAAAGTTTTAATTTTTATTACTCAAAAATCACGAAAACCTGGGCTATCAATCCAAAAGAAATAAAAAGTATGGACAGTGGAATCTTTTTTGGAAAAAAAGAATATTAGGAAACTTCAATCTACAGATATTCCGTCCAAAATACATAATCCCATTCTCAAAGCCAGACTAAAGCGATATTCTAAAATTCCAGAAATCCTTTTGCTATATGCTATATTTATGATATTCATATTGTGTAGCCATCCATGAAAGGGACATAAATATGCTATCTTCTTCGGGAAATACTTCTCTAATCTTCAAAATTACGCAAGACGAAATCACCCGACAGTTTCTTATCCCAACCCTTTTGTAGGGAAACCAAATTTACTGCTTATATGCAGCAAAACGATATAATTTATTATTGGGATGTTTTTCCTTGAAATCACCTCTATAAATAATTCTCATGTAAACAAGTCAGTACGTATTCGAGAACAATTTTCTCCAAGCAAAGCTTTATAAAATCTTCATTAAATGTGATACAGCCCAAACCTAAAAGTGGGTGAAATATCAAGCCTCAAATTTGAATTTAACTCTTCAAATAAAATAGCGTTACATTAGCAGTCTTTCCGTATATTGAAATCAAAATAAACAACTTAACACTTTAACATACGAGCACACGAATAGTTGTGTCATCCTTTCTTTTCATCTTTTCCTTTTACTCCTTTTTTATCAATGAAAATATGAAGACATTGCATAGTTTGAGAGCTGTTGGCCTTTTTATTAGGTCATCATAAGCCTCAAAATTTTAACCATTCTCATTGTTTTCGAAGTATTGAAAACTGTAAAAAATGTTTTGTCAGATCTAACTTTAGCGGTGTTCCTTCGACCCAGAGAGACCAAAAAAGAGTTCAAAAAAGGTGCTTAAATTTAGGTCCTAAGCCTCACGGCTGAAATTGTGCAGGTAGTTAGTACAACCCTTGGGGATGAATAAAAACGCAAATCTAACCAAAATTTGCGGTTCCTTGACCAAGTCAGATCACCAAAAAGGGGGCCAAAAAAGGGGCTTAATTTTAGGTCATAAGCCTCATGGCTGAAATTTGCTGAAAACCCTAGAGGATGAACAAAAACGCAAATCTAACCAAAATTTCAGGTGCTTTGACTAGGTCAGATCCTAGAACTAAATTTCTATATACAGGTTTATAAATTTTAGCAATGTGCCTTTTGAAAAATTAAATCTATTGATCTTTAAAATTAAATTAAAAACACAGGGGCGGATCTAGTGGACTACAAATCCGCCACCTTCAGCTATGATAATTTTAGTAAATATGAAAATCTGTTATGGGAATATGCATATATAATATTCACGACTTTTATCCAGTCCGATTTCCCAATTTTTGGTTTTTCTCACAATCGAAAAAGAAAATCTTTCTATTTTACAACAACACCTAGAGCGCGATATATATGGCCCGCCTGCGTATCTTAATATATATCATTTGGCCACAGGCTAAATTTGCAGCAAATTTTTAAATTTTTGCAGCGGTTCTGACGTAATTTCATTGAAAAACTATAAAATGGTATCCTTTTTGCAGCACCATAGAGCTAGGGGAGGGTGGGCTTACAGCGCCCCCAGCTGTAAAAATTTTGCAGCTATTGTAAAAATTCCTGGATCTGCCCCTGAAACAGTTAAAGTTACAATCTGTTGAACTCTTATAAGACCTTCAAATGTTTTTAGCAAGAGAATAACTTGAAGTATCAGAAATATTAACAGAAAAACGGTTCGAAAAAATGAAAAAAACAAAGTCATTAAGATGATGTTTGAAACTTGTACTGCATTCTCTTGTATATTCAATTCATTCCATTTTTTCGTTGTTCGTACTGCGCACATCCTGAAGATTAATTGTCAAAAATTTATTTATTTATGATAATGCAATTAAAAACCAGAGAGTCTAAACTAACTACTACTAGTTTCTATGGTTTTACGTTTAAAAGGGTCATATTCATTGTCTTAATCACTTTCGTCTTCTTCGTCGTCACAAATCTCACGGTCACTGTAATCGTATTCCTGGTCTTCCTCTCAAAAGTTTATTAAATCATATGCTTTGTTAGTCTATCACAAGTCATTGCATTACGAAATGGTAAAATACCCAACACCAGGTTTTTAGTGCAGCCTGATTTTGCAATTCAGTACATTCTTGGAAAGATCTGAAGAAAATGCCTTAAAAGCTCGATTCACGATGAGAAACCGGTATTTTAATCAGAAAAACAAATAAGCTTCTTACCATCCTCTATCGTGTCATCTTGTACAACATCGATAATAGGTGGTTCCACATCACCGTCAAACCAATGGATTAGGTAGTTGCTGTACTCCAACACCCATCCAGATGATGTTGGCTGATCGATCAAACATGTTGATACCTAAAGTTGCACATTTTCCTATAGCTGATATATAAGCCGTTCTCTTGATCTTGGCATGATGACAATGATGTCAAACCAACTTTCTTCATTTTCTTGACCAATGCAGCTTGAGAATTCCTTGGCTTGTATTTGTTGACGGAGTTATATGGTCTTATGGAAAACCAAATGTATTTCTCTTCGCTTCCGCCTGCAAACATGTTTGATAATGTGTGCAGCAATATCACCAAACGTTGAAGGTAGTGAATCAAAAAGGTGTAAAAGAAACATGCCATCGATGATTGTGGAAGTGACGAGCTAGAAAATTTTCTAGCTCGTTGGTGGAAGTGACGGTTTTTGGAGCCCTGGAAACCACGAGTTCCATAATCAACTTACTTTTAGGACTTGACTTCATTGTACCATTTGACATGACAAAGTATCAGGGGAACAGGTGTTTAAGGGTACGACAAAACTTCACCCTTATCAACCTTCGATTACAAAGCATGAAACAAAATGCTCCCAAAAAGATCTCTTGTTATTGCAACAAATACAAGCTTATCGTGTAACGAAGAAGACACTCTGAATACGCCACCTTTGATTTGGGTCGAACCCAAATTATAAGCCAGCAAGCGTAGTTTTGATGGTTAAAAGTGAAGAAGACGTCACTCAGCTTTGGAAGACAGCACACATACAAATAGAAATCACCCGTCCTGATGCTTCTGATGAATTGATGGTAGAGTTTCATCATGTTGACGTATTAAATCCAGTATTGCGCTGTTTTTCCATGTATAGTAATTCTTTAGAAGCCTCGTTGTATCCTCGGGGAGCGCATCTAACAGACTGTCATCTTCTTTTGATGCTTCGAGGAAATCTTTAAGCTCTTCGATGATCAATAAATCGACTTCTTCTAGTTTCAATTGAAATGCAGAAAAATTCAAAATCTCCATGGCAAAAGATTGTAGTGTGTTTGCATCTCTTGTCTTTGCCTGTTTGAATCTTTTTTTCCGGTCAAAAACGATATTAGAGAGCCCTTTTCGATCAGATTATTTTCATTCAGGAATATGAGGAGCTCCAGAAACAGCAATATACTTCCCTAGAAGCTTGAAGAAGGATAGCTCGATATAGAATGTGCCAAGTGCTACAAATACATTATCGTACGTAGAAGATTCTTCTCTTCAGATTCCCAATGTCATCTTTGCTATTGCTAAACCATAGGTGATTGCAACCTGACCTTTACCACATTCTTGTAACATCTTTTGCTCCTTTCCAAGGTAAAGGAATTACAACTGCAGTTGATGTTGGTGATTGATTTATCAGAGGAAGATACCAAATCTTGTCAAGTGGTTCCAACTTTGAACTTTCCTTTTGGGCATTCCAACAAACCCATAGTGGAGCTTGAACCGCTGGATTTAACGCTGTTTCCACCATCCAAAGCAAGTCTTTGAATTTAGATTTTGATAGTGATTGTGCTACGAATATACGTCTTGGATCATCAAGCGGTACCATTTCAAATCTCTTAATTTTGGGCATTTTGTAATAAGGTTCTATGTCAACGTTATATAATTATAAAGATAAAAAGTAAAAACAAGTTAAAAATTTTCAGCAAAAGCTTTTCGATAAAAACATCATCATCAGTGCTATATACAAATGTAAAATTGTTTATGCAAGTAAAAGGTTAAAAAAGAAAGTTTTTGAGAGAGAACACGCTAATTGTCATGAGAGTAACGATGCCATGACAACCAGCGAGTTCTCTCTTTAATAATGGTAATTAAATTCTACTTAAGTTACTCCGTTTCTAAAAAGATGTAATAATCGTCTCTCAATTCTTGACTCAATTTCTGTAAAGTTTGTAGATGGTTTAATACGTGGTCAAGCATCAGTTTTTTCTCAGCTTGGGACTGTGCACTCTTCTTTAGAAACTGTCCTTTGATTTGAGCAAATTTCGGAGTAACTCTAGAGTGAATACATTTCTTTATAAACCCAATACTCGATGCGGTGTTATGCATCTTCAATAATAATCTGTAAATCTTGTTAACTTTCATGGCAATCCTCTCAGGTAAGTACATATTGTTAAAATAGATTTCGCCAGGGTAATTGTATAATTATAAAGATAAAAAGTAAAAACAAGTTAAAAATTTTCAGCAAAAGCTTTTCGATAAAAACATCATCATCAGTACTATATACAAATGTAAAATTGTTTATGCAAGTAAAAGGTTAAAAAAGAAGAAATTTATTTTAACAATATGTCAACGTTAATTTCATCATATTAGTCTAACGTTTAAGAGGAATCTGACTTGGTCAAAGAACCGCAAATTTTGGTTATATTTGCGTAGCAAATTGCGTAGATTCCTTTGCTTGAAACTCGTCCGTGCCACCTCTTTGTTCATGTAATGTCCTGAGGATTTCCAACTGCTTTGGTGACAAATCGTTTGGTTTTACAGCAACTCTCTCAGGTGCTAGAGGATAATCCGAATGCTCATTATGAATCTCATCAGGATATTCTAAACAAATAGAAATCAAAACTTTTAGTATGATGAAAAATACTTTATGCAGATAAAACAACAAACATAAACTTACTAAATCGACTTCTAATACATATCCAACATCATTCTCATCCTTAATATCCATCACATCAAATTGGGAAAGTGACTCACTGTCATTTTTAATGCTGCTTGCCAAGATAAACCAGGGGCTGTATAAAAGTGAGCAGGATCCAGATCATAATTCGTCTTGCAAGTGTTTCTGAACGTCTCGAAAACATCAGCCAGTAGAAGAACATCACACAACAGATAAAAATCATGATATTCACGTAACGAACTCATCTCCATAGAAGCGAATACATTTTGGGCACGAGCATAATCTGCATCTGATATATGACTATCATTTAGATTGCTATAAAAGTGTTCTTTAGATGGTAAATGGTTTTCACCAAATCGTTCCCAACACTTGAAATATTCATAAGAATAAACACCTTTTCGAGTCATCAATTTCATGCGCTGACGAACCTTTTCGTGTTGTTGTTCTATCAACACTGGTGTTGTATAAGGTTGATTACGATAATCCTCAAGATTTCCAATGTATTACACATCAGCGTCTGCATCATCTGAAAAGTCATCAACATCGGTAGGAAGATCAGTCAAAATCTCTGCAAGTTCATCAATTTTTTCTCCACTAATTCTTTTCTCGATAAACCTTTTGGTTTCAGGAAACTCTGTCAAATTAGAAACAAGCTTGTCTAAAGAAGATTGCATAAACTGGCAACTGTCAATGAACGTAACATCACCGATGGTGAACGAAGTATACTTTTCATTATTGTTGGGTATACAAGTTACTCTCCCCTGACGTGGTTGAACAGCAGACAAAATCAGATGAGCATCATAGTTCTTCAAATTGTGGATGATACACGGAATCTTGATTTTTTCAGGATTGATACGATACTGCAAATTACAAATGGAATGCGTTGGTCCACGATATTTACCTATAAAAAAGATTATTTATGTTATAAGTATTTCATATTCTAAATATCCCTACAGATCACAACAATAACAATAATAATAATAAAATACCTGTGAGATGATCATGATCACGTACACGCTTGTCACCTTCTTTAAAGTTCTTTTTGCAGATAAGACATACGATTGCTGATCGATAAGACATACGATTGCTGATCGATACTCACGCCATTGCACTGCAGACAGTCGTTCCATAGCAATTTTATTTTCCAAGAACTTGCGAATCACCTTTGCTTCTCTCTGCACACAATCAATAAATTTCTCTGCACTATCTTCACCAAAATAGATTTTCGGGTTGGAGTAAAATCGCTTGTCGGTGCACACGGTATGCATACCAAATCCACAGGGAATATGAGTTTGATATCTTTTAGTCCAAGATTTCAAAGGATCTTTTTCAACCATTTCTTTGGTTTCCAACAATGATTCAAAATCAGCATATATACAAAAAGGGAGACGTTCTTGACACTCCATTTTCGTAAATGATAGCTTTTCTTCTCCTTTTTTGGGCATTTTGAATCGCTGTGCTCCATGAAGTTGACGCTTTTCAAGATAGCTGTCCGATATCACTTGTGTTGAACATGCCTGAAGACACAACCTGCAAATGTACTTTCTATGATCACGGCGATTTATCTGTTTGCCAACCAGACGACTCAGATTTTTGATTTTTTATCAACACGTAATGATATGACTCGTCTTTTGAAATGTACAATAAATCTACATGATGACGATTGTTTTTCTTTGTAATCCTCATTGAAAAAACTGTTTCCTCCAACCCATAAACATTGACGCTGATGTTTTCGTTGAGCGATTCAAATCTGTCAATATCTTTTACTGTAACAGGATATTCAATGTTTGACATGTTTAGCTCGTTTTCATAGGGCTGATACTTGCTCACTTGATTTGGATGATCGTTTTTTCCAATAGGATGAAGACTTGCTAGAACACACCACGCAAAACATTTGTTGTCTCTGTTTTTGATGCTAAGACAGGCTTGTTTTTTAGAAATTTCTTTTAGTAACGGCAGATATGAAGAAGCACTCAACGGATCGTAATGTACAATACCTGAAACAAAAATAGATTAGAATAATTTCAATGAATTTGAATATACAACAATCCAAATTATTTCATATAAACTTACTAATATCCATGTTGATAAAATGATCAATCACCCATCCACTTCCATTTCTTTGAAACGTTTCAATTTGATGTTGGAGCTGTTGAAGTGCAATATTTGTATGGAGATCCAACTTTCTCAAATCCAAAGCTGTAAATACCTCTGAACGGAATGAAACAGGTGGCTCGGTCGGAATACTAGTATCTTTACATTGATGAAACATCATGCGAAGGGTGAAAAAATATTTGATACCATTTCTTTTGTTAAGCTCTACTTGAATTATAGACTGGAATGTTGACAAGATGGCTTTCATTCTCCCCATAAGATCCTGTTTATTTTGTGTATCAGATTCGATCATTTTGGGTAGATGTAAAGTTTCACCATGTTGTCCACTCGAACCACCCACTTGAGTTAAACTCAATTTCTTCGGCTGATCATCATTCAGCTTTGTTTGCTTCAACGCTCTCATTGGTACACCATCGTTTCTATCACAATTTTGTTGATGAAGGTTTTGATACATTTTGCGATTAAACTTTCTATTACAATAAATGCAACGAAACTTTTTCCCTGTACACTGATCCATATGACACTGCAGGTTTTCAGTTGAATGAAACATTAATCCACAATTTCTACAACTTTCATTCACACATTTCATCATTTCTTCGTTCGTCTCGGCAAACATTTTGGTCAACTCTTCATCATCATCATTTTCCTGCATCATTTCTTCGTCCGTCTCGGCAAACATTTTAGACAGTTCATCGTCACCATCATCATCGTTGATTTCAATTGTTGGAGAAGTGATTTCAAAGTCAATCTTGTTAGTAAGTACAGCATCATATAGAAATTCATCGATATCGATAACATCTCTAGTAAGTAATTCTTCTTGAAACCATTCGTTAAGAATTTCGTTTAAATTGATATCCTAAAATATAAAAATAATAATTAAATAACCGAACTTTTTCCATACTACATCTATAAAACAGAAACTAATTCTTACCATTTTCTAATTGATCGAAGTTTAGAATGAAGTAAATGAAAAAAATCGACTCTTTATATTAGCTAAGTTCACTCAACCATGAAATATATGTCCTTATATGGAAATCTGTAAATTGCTTAGTTAATCACATTTACATTCATTCTAAGACAGGCATAGTCAGGTATGCCCATAATAGTGATAGTTCGAATTCGAGCCAAATTCGTAAACTGTACAAATAGAAGCAAAAAAGGTTTAAATTTAAAGTTTTAAAGTA
>JAUEKX010031302.1:0-14214 GCA_031834005.1 Dendronotus venustus
AATGGAAGTTACTGCTCAATTTTCAATCTCAAATGGAGCACTTTTTCAAAAAGGGCTGGCACTTAAAGGGTTAAAAGGCAATGGAAGTCGTTATTATTGTTGTCAATGGTTCTCAAACCGTGTTTACGAGGCAGTTCACTGACGCCATAATTGATCTTTTTTCTTTCTACATTGCGGTATTAGATAGTGTCAATGTGTTTAGTAATATCGTTTTATAGCATTGACCAACGACTTTCGACGTTGAGCCAGAACTTTTAACAATTGACTTATGATACTTTCCAGAGATGTTGTTGGTAGCAATTCCATTTATCCAGCACACGATTTTATACTGTTTGTTGAATTTTGTTATGTATTAATTCAGTGTTTGCAGAACTTGATTTCGTTGTAGCATTATTAATGTTAATTATTTTCAAAATTCAAACCTGATATTTCGTTTAACTAATTATTCAAGCCTTACAAAACGATAAGCAATTAATTCATCGTAATTAACTTATACACAATTTTCTTGTTGATTAATGTTGCCAGGCAACGAGTCTTTTTCTGTAATTCTTTGATAGTTGTTGTTACGAGAAGAAAAAATTTTTATCTTGATACCTTTAGCGTGAGTCTTGAAAAAAACACTTTGAAAGAGGGGTCAAAATCAGGACAGTTGCCGTAGTTAAAAGTAGTTTCCAGGGATAAAAATCTGTGGGGAAAGTTTTTTTGACATCCGACAGTAAATTATCGCACTCAAATCATGTAAGAGTTTCATTCTAGGTATCTGGAAATAGTGTTTATCTCATTCAGAGAAAATTATTTTTAGATCGTACAAGGAAATCAAAGCACGCGTTCACCCACGGAATTAACTAACCAACTATTCAATAGAGTTCGCGTAGATTTCGTAGGCTTTTTGTTGTGGTCCGAAAATTATGTTCACAATTCTGAATGGCGATACAATTATTAAGTGACAATGAAGTTACATGAAATGCCAATTCCAAGTTTGACAATGATAATTTGACAATGATAATTTGACAATGACAATTCATGAATTCAAAAGAGCAAAACTATCCGTCACTCTGCTTATTATCCCAGCACAAGTGAAAGTTTTGTATATAAAGAAAAGATTGGAATAGCAACCGGAAAATACAATATTTTCAGATTGGAGAACGCGTAATATTAAAAATGACCACGAAGCTGACATTCAAAGGAATAAAAAATATATCGATCTTTTCTTCTTCTGCTATCACCAGCCATACAAGCAACCTGTGAGAGCAAATAGTAACTAGATCTGTCTCAGTCTTTATTTTTAAAAAAATTATTTGAAATCATAATTTGCTGGATTACGAGATTCATTCTCATTCATAACTAACAGAATATTCACTTGAGTATCTAATGAAGAAAACTATTACAATAATGAACGAAAACAAATCATTTTTCTACAAAAAAAAAATTTTCTAACTAAGCTTCATTCTCTTGAGGTTTTTCACAAAATTAAAAGTTAATGATGTTAAAATTCACAATTTGAGGGAAAATTATTTGTTAAAGAGTACCTTTTTAAGGATTAAATGTAAGCAAACCCGTTATTAAATATAAAAATATCTATGGAAAGATATATAATACTTGCAAGAATATTATAATTTGTAAGCAGTTAGTTTAGTGGACCGAATTGGGCTTAGCCCAAAAATAGATTTACCATGGGCTAAATAGGGGTATTTTTGGCCGTCCTAAATATGAAACTAAAGTTCTGTGCCAAAATTTAATGAAGGAATGTATATTTGCATATTTTTTTTAATTTATAATTTTGGTCACTTTTTACCGAAGAACAAATTTGCAATAAGCTTTTAATTACCTTAATCAATGAATGAAGGCATTCATATTAAAGACCGTTACAGCCTGAAAAAGTCTTGTCGAATATTCTTGAGAAAGTCTTGTCTACAATACATTGACGAATTTCCTTGAGAACTATAATTTTCATTGAAAGAGTTCTATAATAATGGGGGCAACTTTTCTTCATGATTATGAGTAAATTATTTTTACGAGTAAATTATATCTTTAACCTATCGATTAATTTGAGATTCAGTGTATATACTTATATTTAGTGTTAACAAAAGATATTTTTCCGGCTAACGAACTTCAATTTAATAAAAAAGGAGCCAAATTATTATCCATATTCATAATTCCGGTGAATATCATATTCTACTAGTTCTAATAATTTGAAGATTGCCAACTTTTGATGTGTTTTATTAGCCATTGTTGGTATTTTTATATTTAGAATAGTGTTACATTTTTCTCATTTAAAAATTATAAACTTAATATTGTTATGAGAAAAAGAGCTATTCAACTTATTTGTGGAAAATATTGTGGAAATAAGTCCCAATCATCACAGGAAAGCGAGAAAGGTTTAAGCAAAAATTATAACTACCATTTTTGTTCGAGCCATTCATTGAGATCTTCAAGAGAAGACAACAAGTTATCCAGTCTCGATTGAGTTATATCTTTGAAATTACCAACTTTCTCGATGAGTCGAGTGAATGAATTTATATCGAATAACATCAATGACAAAACTATCACCCAATCCAAACACCTTGCTTCCATGAATATATTCAACAAGTATCTGAAAATAGAAAAGAGAGCATAAGATATTTCGTGTTTTTATCCCACTGCTGCTATAATTTTTGTATCAATTTTTTATCATCTCTTTTCAAGGAATTTGTTAATAACCAATTTAACTTTTCGTATAATCTGGCATCCATATCAAAGCAATAGCTATGGTTTTAAAGGGTACTAATTTTCACCAAGTTTGAATGAGTAAATGGGAAATATAAAAATTTTATGAAAAATATGAATACATGCACTTGCCAATAAAGTAAGTAATAATATAGTTTACTTTAGTAAAAAGTAAACTATATTATTATTATTTACTATTAAACTGGTTGCCCGAATAAACATTCTAAAATAGTTTACTTTAGTTTTTCAGAAGCTTGTTGTTGCTTTTTGATTTCATTCTGATTTATCGCTGTCAGTATCTCATTGTGAGTTGGAAAGTTTGTTTCTAAAACACGTGCATCATTACTTGTTTCAATTGTAACAACTGAACCAGCATCCGATAATACGTCTTTTTCATTTTCTTTAAAAAACAGATAGGATAATCAACAAGTTAAAACGGAAATTGAAAAGAAAGTCTGATGAAAGTCTATTTAGTATAAATGTTTACCTTTAACTGACAATAGTCTTGCTTCAATATCATCAGCCGTTGTGTTTGGATAACTCAATTCACTTTCTAATGGGGTTGTTGGTGTTCCTAAATCATTCAAAGACTGCCGCAATTGCGAGGCTGAAAACGAACAAAAAGATCTCATCTATTAGGTGGCCTACAGCTAACCATTTTAAAGTGTTGATATCAATATAACTTTTTCCTCAATTCAGTTTAGTCTCATGAAAGTTTTGGGTTTTATGAAAAAACTACAAGCAACTAAGGTTAAGATTAAAAGTGTATTTCCATGTTTAATTAACGGTTTTAGGAAAAAAGCAACATTCAATAATTACGTCACGCAAAATTTGCCATTTTAGACCCACCCATAATTTGCAAGAGCGTAATTATAAGAGACAAGACTATCTCTTTCGTGGAGAAATACAAAAAATAGTTATCTAAAACGTGACGTCACGATAGACTAATTTCAGAAGAATTGTATTTAACAAAAAATCCTTTATTTGTTCAACATTCACGTCAAAGATCTTAACCCTTCAAGTTGATCGTCACAACACCCTTTGGGAAATCCAGTTCACGTGTGTAAAAATAAATTCTTTAACGAAAGAATTAAAAAAAAAAATTAATTATGGTTTTTTTTGTTGTTTTTTTGGGGAGGGGGGCATCTTTCCGGTCACGATAATTAACATCCATCGGTAAATGATATATAAATAAATGGTAAATGATGTAAACATATCTTACAAAAATTTAGATAAGAGATACTTACACGCTTGACTAATACTTCTACAAATTACAGGTGTGCTTTCACTGGTTGGATATTGCCATTCAAACTGTTCGTGTACACACGATAAGGCTCTTATAAAATTATCTATACATGCTGCGCGAAACCTGTAATACAAAAAGTGAATGCAAACCCAATTACTCGCCAACAACTATCCAAATCTTGGAAAATTGTCTCATTCTTGAAAATTTCGACACTTCGTCGTAGTCCCAGAAATACGTGTGAAGTTATACCTTTCTTTGGTCAGCCATGAAATGAGATCAAACTCGAGATGAGCAGAAAACATACCAAGCTCAACTAGAAGATAGTTAGCGATTAATTTTCTTGCATAACGACTCATTATCATTTCAATGTAAAAATGTTCACACGATTCCACGGTTGTTGACCTTTAATGTAAAATAGTTTCGAATTTAAACAGGTGAACTATAAGTCATACTTTTAATCACTGCTTCCGGCTGTCAACAGATATCTTATTTCTTATTTTGGCTCAAACCAGATTTTCTTTGTATTTCGTAAATAAAACATAAAGGATTAATTACTTTCCAGCAGCAGATGTATTGAATTTTTCTTCACGTTTTATCTTGAGATTTGGTGGTCGAGGCTTAGTTTCCTTCGTTGAACTACTTCGGTCCTTTGTCAAACTAAAACACAAAAATATATCAACAGAATAAACTCTATTGTATTAACTGTCGAGAATGGAAAGTTCTCATATCTATGCATTATGCAACAACAAAAAAACTATTTGTGTGTTCAAAACACAATGACTGTATTAGCAGAAACTACTACCTAGCAGACCTTGGGGTTACAGTAGATGTAGAGAGACTTGAACGAGAATTTTGTCGGGATAGTGGTACCATGACAGGTGTAGTCGAGGTGAATGAATCTTCCAAATTTATAGGTGTCATATTGTAAGTGGTAGGAGCTGCTTGATGAAATGATGTTTTATGAGTGAAAGTTGCTTGAGGAGTTCTAGGCGGTGATTCTTCCCCTTTTCCTAAAAGTGGAAATTCTAGATTATTATATGTTATCATAAAGATAAGATAGTAAACAACAAACAATTTTACAAACTTTAACTAGTTTAACTTTCATAAAGAATTCTTTCGAATCATAGTTCATACCTATGGCTCTCAAAAATCGGACCAAATCTTTTGCAAGCTGTAAAAGTAGAAATGTTATAGAAATCACATAAAAAATAAAATACTAATATATTAAATATAAACTGTATTTCAGATTTAATTCCTCGTCTATTTTCTAGCATTACCAATTAAATACCATAAAGGAAGAGGTTCTACAAAATGAGCATACATTACATAAATTATAACAAAGCATCCTATTTGCAAATAAAGATTTCCGGAAAAATATAAAATGTTTCAAAGACAATTATTTACTTGTTGCTCATTTTATTTTCATAAGATATGTTACTTACCAGCCAGTTACGTTTATCTAGAACTGTTTCTAGAAGTAATGTCGCGTGCTTAAAAAAATAAGAAAAATAAAAAAATTAATTTAATCATTTTTAAGTCTAACTTTAAATATATAAAAAATATGAAGCTTTAAATTACCTGTCTACTAACTGCAGGACTCTCTAAACTTTGAATGACCAAAAGATAAGATGCAGCTGTTTCAAGCTTCCCTGTTAGATGACAACTCTAGTGCAGAAGATTTTTAATTATTTAGAAAATAATACCTTCACTTTCATTTTCACCTAGATTTGCAACACGTGGAAACAAGCGAAATTCAGGTGGTTTCATGTCTTGGAAGTTCCTCCAACCAGAATAAGTATATAAACTTACTTTAAACAGTTCAATAGGGTTACCAACAATGGAGAATAGATGAGGCCATAATGCAACCTCTGTTTTTCTTGCACAATGACAAATCGTTTGTAAGAATTGTGGAAACTCCTGAATAAACGCAACGATTCGCGGTAGAAGAGGATCTAAATGTTGATCGATTAAAACAGAATACATTCTTTACAATACATTGGATATTTTCTAATCTATAATTAAAAATATCTCACAATTTCTTTCTCTTGAAATATTCTTATATGAAAAGAAAATTTTCAACAGCTAGTACCTAAATGTCTCAGCAGGCTTTATAATTTAAGTCTTTATGAGTTTAAGGACGGTTTCTGGTGTCCATCTATTTACGTGACATATCCCAAAAATCTCATTTACCAAGTTCGGAAAATTCGGCAAAACTTTTGAAATGTTAAAATGCTGAAATACCTTTCATTGTTGTAGTTTCTATTTTATTCTCTTGAATATGTTTTTCTATCCGATAAAATCGTGTAGGTCTTATTTCATATTAATTCAATAAGGAAAAAGGATTGTCTTATGCCTGATAAATATTAGAAACATATCATTTCGAATATTACCAGGTATAGGATTTGAGGCAGTGGCTTCTTGTTCCAAAACTTGATGCAGCATCAACTCAAGAACATGTGTAAAGTATGGAAGGTTTGTACAACTTCGAGCGATATCCAATGCATGCACTCCCAAACTAAATAAAATGTACCAAATGTTAATACAAACAATTATAATGCGATAGAATTGTCATTATATATTCGATTACGTTGACATTGTATTAGCATCGTTGTCGTTGAATAACATCTTCAAATTCTGTTGCTTCACAGAAATAAAAGAAAGAACAAGAAATCTTACTTTCTGCGTAACAACTGTCTGAGGATTTGTGGAAGAAACACTTGCGTCTACGAACAAACATTAAATATTGTCATGATTCATAATTTAAACATTCATTTTAAGATATATAATAAATTATAAAAATTAAATTCATGCATGGATGTATCATAGGGCTCTGGTTTAAACTTAGCAAAAAAATAACCTTTAGCTTACAGTTCTCTCCAGATTGAAATAAGGAAAATAGATTTTCTCTGGACAAGTTGGGGTGCTGGTAAATTCATCCATATCTTCATTTCCAAGACCAATAATTACCGAGTCTTCAAATAAAACAACTAAAAAATGTGAGTGAAAAAAAAGTGACAAAATTACTTCTAGAGTTCGTCGTCCTTTCTTTAAGAAAAAAAAAGTATGGGAAATAAAACTTTCGTTAATGCATAGAAAACAGTGCCATTACTGGCTAATCATTAGCAGTGCAAAATTACAGAAATCTAAAGAATTTACAAGAAAGAAAAACGTAATCAAACAGCCAAAAAAAGAAATGCAAACACACTCACAAAACGCAAAACATTCGAAAAACTGTAATTCGGAAGCAAAGTCACCATATTGTTTTACTCTCAATTATGTCGCGTCATTGGCAATTAAATCGAAGAATAGAATATCGAATAAGATATTCGAAAGAATATCGTTGGTTATAGATGACTAAATGACTCAAAGGACTAGAAGATCTTAAAGACTGGAATTTTTTTACAGACCACATCTTGAATTAGAGGATCAGATCTTTCTTCCCATTTTTGAGCTTGGCCCTTTAGTTATTTTTATTATTATTATTATTATTATTATTATTTTTTTTTTTTTATTAAAACGAATATTTTATCAGGATAACCATTCAAAAATTAAATACATTTGACCAATGACATATAAAGCTTACCTCAAAATAAGAATTGTGAACGTTCAAGATGTCGAAGAAAGTTTTGCATCATATCGTGAATTTTAATGTTCTTACCCAGTCGTTTCTTTAGTCAGAATAACAACTTAAATAGCAAACGTTTAAATTGATAGTGATACTTGACACTTAAAATTACACTCAGTTTAACAAATCAAATGGCCGTAATTTTGCACTGCTGCCAATTAATTTATTTATTATTAAAGCAATTTCACATTCAATTTTGTAGAGCGAAAAAATAATAATGACATATTTATTAAATTGTAAATATAAAATCATAAATACCCTTCATTATTACCTAATGGATAGAGAGTTAGATCAAAATGCAACATTATCCGTTTTGATAAAAATCCTAATGGACGACGTGTTGGAAACAATGGAAGCCAAGCCTGTAAAATATAAGTATAATATGTATATAATGCAGCCACTGCATACGGGAAATGAAATTTGATTAATTTTAAACGGAATGCACAATATTGCTTTATTTTTAAGCTTTAAAGATAAAGAAACAAATATGCGAACGCATAGTGGCTTTTAACAAGTACGAGTGGTTAAGCAAACTTTTCAACCAAATAGAATTGCAAAAGTTGCTTTTCATAAAAATTAAAATATTTTGCGGAGATTAATGAGTAATTAAAATTAAATTTAATTTTTTTTTCAGTAGTCACCTGCATTCCACGTGCACCACATGCGAGCCAAAGAGATTCTGCTAAATGTTGCTTTGTACTATGTGCAGGATTCACCATGTACCAAATATTTTCAACACACGATGCAATAACAAGTGGAGGTAAGAAGGTGATCTTTTAACAGCAAAAATAAATAAAAATATTGAACTTTTTGTTTATTTCAGCATATCAAAAATGTCAATAATATATTTATATAAGTAAAAATCTACAAAAGACATTTTCTAAGACATTTTCTAACCCCCTTCCGAAATTTTGATCAGAATTCGGTTTTGGTATTGCATAGCTACATAGAGAGAAAATTCCAAAAGATACATATTTTATAATATTATATATATTAATTATACCTTTTTGAAACCTCTTTCAGCAGCAGGTTTATCTTTTTGCAACATCAACACACGACCAGCAACGTTAGTAATCAACGAATGTGCTTCATTGTCATCAGAAGAAAGTTCGGTAGAAGCTATAAACAAAAAAAGTACTTTATATTGTTTGATTCTATACAACATGTACAACATTCGTTGTGTAAAAACTGTTGGCAAACGCTGAGAACTACATATCTCCAGTTTCACTAGCATAGATTAGTTAGCCGCACTAGTTCTGTTAAATATTTGAAAAAACATACGTTGTTCTCCTTTAAGACCACTGAGACTTATTGAAGTAACAGTGATCGGATGAATAATATATTCCAAAAGTGATGTTTCTGAAATCTTTGTCGCTGTCACCATGGAAACTATAAATAAAAAAAGTTACAATTTAATTTACTTCTAATTAATTTTATTATTATTGCAACATTCACTAATAATAGTGATACAATAACATATCCTTCGTTTTTGCAACTTCGACGCGGGATTTTTTTAGAAGCGGAAAATATAAAAATTTATATTTGTTTGCCAAGTAGTCTTCCCCAGATGAATTTATCGTTTTTAAAAGATTCTGGTTGAAACCACCGAAACATGGATGTTTTGGATGAGTTGTGATCTTTTACATGTTTAGAAGAATCTTGAAAAAGAGGTTATCAGATAGAGAAATATTAAAGTAATATAGATTACTATAAAGGTATTTTTAATTAGATATTTACACTAAAAGATTTTAATTGTTGATTATAATTTGACTTCCGAGTCTGAGTCTTTTCTAGTCTAGAACGTTTCAACAATAGATCCAATTTTAAATGAAATTGAGCAATATTTTGCGCATTTGCTTCTGTTTTTGTATTTGTGAGTGAGTGAGTGAGTGTTATTAATTTACTGATGATATTGTTAATATACCTTGCTAACTTATCAATCAGTCTGGACACCATTATTTAACCGTAGGCTAGTATAAACAGGGCCGGCGAATGTTATATAAAAGCTGAATGTTAGATAGGAATAGTAAGTCACGCATGTTTAAAATGTGCAGTTTCATGAAAAGTGGTTGAGAATGTTCATTACATGCAGAAAGTTTTGATCGGAATAATTGGTAGCTGTGTCATCAGCAAAGATGAAAGATCTACTATGGGAAAGTTAATTTTGAAGATCATACATAAATGAGAAAGAGAAGTGGGCCAAGGACTGATCCTTGCGGGACCCCGCATTTCATAGAAAGTAACTCTGAATTTTGTCCTTTAATCTCGACATATTGTAATCAAATTGATAGGTAGGAGAAAACTCATTTATTAGCTATCCCTCTGATTTAATAGTTCTCAATTTTTTTAATTAGAATTTCATAATCTACACTATCAAAAGTCAAGGAAGAACGTACAAGAATATTTATTTTCGTCGAGATTTTCTCGAATTTCTTCTGTTAGAGTTATTAGGTAGTAGAAAGTGGCTTTCTTTTTTCTAAACTCAAACTGACGCTCAAGAATGCTGTTCGATTTCTTATCTCTGATGAACATCTTTTTTAAAAATCTTATCTATATTAGACAATAACGCAATTGGTCGATAATTTGGTACATCTTGGTCAGAACCTTTGTTTTTAATAGAGGTATCACTTTTACAGTTTTTAGTGGACTTATGAATTTACCAGTTAAAAGTGAAAGATTAAATAATTTTGTCAGAAGTTCAAAAATATCACCAACAAATAGGTTAAGTATTTTACTTCGTATGCTAATTAGACCTGTTGCTTTTCGAGGATCCATCTCTCTTACTATTTTAATGGTTTCTTCTGTTTTGACAGAGAAAAAGAAAAAGGAGTTTGTTATAGGTCGATTCAGATACTCTTTAAAAATGTTATTTGCAATGGATGGAACATTTTTTCTAATATTTTCTGCCACGGTCGTGAAAAAGTTGTTAAAATAATTTTCCACTTTCAAGGATTTCCCTCAACATTTGAATTAAATTTTAGTTCTATGTTCTTTTATTCATTGACTTTCTTAGTTGACACCAACTCATTTATACCTTTCCAAATGTTTTTTGATTGTTTTATATTTTCATCAAAATATTTTCTGTAGTGCAATCTTTTGCTTTGTCGAATTATTTCAACAATTTTATATCTGAGTCTTTTATATTGTTCAAAAATTATATTTTTGTTGTTTATATGTTTTGCGCGATGGAATCGGCGTAAAAGTTTGTTTCGTCGCAAAATAGACTTTATGATCCCTTTCGTCACCCAAGGAAGGTTTACCCTGCGATTGGTTTCTTAATCGTTGTTTAAAAGGTAAATGTTTTTCAATTAATTTGTTTATAGTCCTAAAGAAGTTTTCGAAAGAACTATCCAGATCGAAATTTTCCAAACCTAGAATTAAGTCCCAGTTTAGGTTTCGAAATTCCGTTCTAAATTTATTTTCATCTAATGATTTCCAATCTCTATAATACTTGTCAGGTGAAGGTGGTTTTTGTTTTTGTGGAATTTCAAAGAACGCAAATTGAGGAAGATGATGCCTACCACAAAATTTCCAAAATTTATTGGATATTTACAATGATTGCGCTAATAATAATATATATTAGTGTTTTTGAATAATTTGAAATTCTTGTAGGTAAGTATTGTGCGAATTTTATCTTCAGAACTTTCCGAATCAGAAGCATCTTTTTTAAACAATCGGAGAGCTGTTATTTAATTGAGTGTTAAGTTGGATAACGAGTGGAAATAGATACAAAATATAGTTCTTAAAGATTTCGCTAATTAATAAGATAATAATAAGTATTACATTGGGAAAGGACACCCGACAACACCGGTACATAAACGGGTGTGTGGGAAAGTTGAGATTAAATTTATCAAAACGCCTGTACATGTACAGCCTTAGCTTTTTGTAAGGTCGTACAAAATAATTATGCCTTTACATTACATGGGTAAATTGATTAATTAATTCCCTCCACTTGTACGCTCCTGTTCGTGTACGTAGAAATATAATTTTATGGACTCCTGTACAATTACGGGTGGTTATCACTACTGATATGATACCTGTATGAAACAAATGTGTAAACAAGTACAATCGCAAAGTATTCTATTTAATTAGTTATTCTAATTTCTGGTCAATATGTAGTATTTCTTACCATGTTCTGAAGCATCGACAGTTTTCAGTATGAAAAATGAAACACTACAATCAGAGCAATATACCAACAAAATATTATTGTAAGTATTGATCAAAAAGATTGGTGAACTCAATCTTATTCTCTGTGCAAGCAAAGCATCCAAGTTGGCTTGCCGATGATGAATTCGAACCTGAAAAGAGATTGATGTTATATGGTATTATCTTTTAGTTTAGAATATATAATCATCAAAAACGTGATCGATGTTGTGTAGTCTCCATCGAAACCGTATTATTTCTTTATAAGAACAGCAACTTTTATAAAAAATATCTCATATACTTATTTTCTCAGAAAACAATTTTATTACATAGATGTGCTTAAACCCCTCTTACTGTTTTTAGACGGGTTTCCCTTATCAAAGTTGATTAAAACTTAACGAGATCAATAAGAAATCAATCTCTTCCAAAAAATAAAGCAATTGTAAAACACACGAATTCTGTGCAGTAAGTAGGCTAAAGTATTTCTATTACTTCGTCTTAAAATCTCGTTTCAAAGAATATTTAAAACAAACAATACGACAATGTGTGATTTTGGCGTTTTCTTTTGTAATAACTTGGCAAGAGAATAAACGCTAAATTTATAAATATTATATTCGAAAATGGAACAATTATGTCTTCTATATTATCCCACATGTGTTTAGCTTGAAAGTAAAGTAAAAGTAAACTTTACTAGGACCAAAAAAGGAAAATTTGGTTGTTATCATTTGGACAGACTTACTTCATCGATATTCTCTTTATAATCATAACATCCAACAATGAGATAATCGTTCCACCATGTCATACCACCACGACATGTCACGTTCTTCTCCTATACCACAAATATAAAGAAAAATCACATACTTTTTCATCATATTTCTAGTCATAACAGTTTCTTTCAAAAAATACTTTGTAAGAGAAAATTTGCACCTGAGTTTCATTACCAAACAATTTCCATCTTCTACGAAGAAGTGAAAAATATGTATAACCAGTGATACCAGCAACAGCAAAATATTTAGATTCCATATCAACTGTCGCATACTAAACAAGAATTATAAAGTTTAATCAATATAACATCGTCATTTTCGTATAATTATCACGTTCAACGAAATGTTGGCACAGATGAAAATTGAGTGCAACTGAAAAAAATTTATTTGTTGACTTTGTGAGCAGGTTTAAGAAAGAACATATAAAAAAACAAAAAAAATACTTAATTTAACAGTCAGAAAATAAAATGATATTTAAATTTTACGTGGCTTAACTTCAGGCAATCTTTCATAGATTGGTTAAAACTTTTCCTGGGCAAGTTAATTAGAACTAATAAATAGTTTCGGTAAACTGTTTTGTGTAGTTGCAAACCATAATATAATCCCTCCAAACTTATGTTACATAAAAAAAGCTCACTCTAATGGGCCAATTCGTATGTATGTAATTATGAGGTACTGGAAACGTTTGCCAATGTTTGTTGCTGAAGTGCATACTTGGTGAATTAATTCCCCCTTGCTCTCTACCAAAAATAGCACTGCCACCATTATGAAGCATTACATCACCAGTATTGAAGTAAACACTGTTATCACTTTGCAAAAACAAATATTGCCTATTTGACTAAAAAAAAAACATAAAAAAGGAGTTATAAGAAGATAGAAATATAGAGAAGTTTGAGAGATAAATATACATAATTATATATATTATTCAGTAGTTTTCTTCTTCAATAAAGTGCGCAATATATAAAAAAATATAGAGCTATAATTACGTTTACGTTTAAGAAAAGATCAACAGTTTTTTATGATACTCAAAGTTTCATGCCGTCCCATGCAAATGAGGAAAGTTGTTTGACGTAACAATGGGTGCATTCGATGGTGATGAAGTATGCGAGCTAGTAGGATGCTTCTTGCTGTCAATCATAACTCAAAAATATAACAGGAATAACATAGGGCTGTACGGGGACGATGGTTTAGCAGTACTTAGAAACAAAAGTGGACCCCAAAGTGAGAAAATTAAGAAAGAATTCCAGAAAACATTTAAAGATAATGGCCTCGACATCGTGATCCAGTGCAATATGAAGGCAGTGAATTACCTGGACGTAACCTATGATCTAACAACTGGAACATACCTTCCTTATCACAAACCAGATAATGTGATCAACTATGTTCACATAAATTCCAACCATCCACCCAGCATAATCAAACAAAATCCAATATCGATCGAAACCCGACTATCAAACCTCTCTTCTAATGAAAATATATTTAAACAAGCCACGCCGTACTACAAGGACGCTTTAAGCAGATCAGGATACAACCATAAACTTATGTATAATCCCAAGAAAATAACACAAAATTCAAAAATCCGCCCTTCAACACCAACCTTTCTACCAACATCGGCAAATAATTTTTAAATCTTGTACAAAAACATTTCCCGAGCAACCACAAACTCCATAAAATTTTTAATAAGAACAATGTAAAAGTGAGCTACAGCTGTATGCCAAGCATAATGTCAA
>JAUEKX010031635.1:0-14205 GCA_031834005.1 Dendronotus venustus
CTCTCTCTCTCTCTCTCTCTCTCTCTCTCTCTCTCTCTCTCTCTCTCTCTTTCTCTCTCTCTCTTCTCTCTCTCTCTACAAAGAAGAAGATGTTCATAATTTTGTTTGCATTGTTGTGATTATAATTATAACGTTGTTTATTTCTTCCCTTTTAGTTGCAAAAACTGTCAAGCATTGCGGCTTTGTTTAGCAATCTTCAAGACGTATCATCTCAGTTGATACCATCTGGGAACAGTACCAACCCTTCCCTCGACACTCTGGGCCAGGTGTTTTGTGGAGGAAGCACAGGTCTCTTCAATACAGCTGAAGAAACCAAAAAGGACTCCACAGACCAAAAGGACAATAAGACAAGTATAACTTTCTATTTCTATATCTAAAAATATATCTTTTTTGAATTGTTTAACTCCCATTCTGAATGAGGAAAGATCACGCAATAATATCAGCTGAGAGCTAAATTATCTCTTTGGCTTGAAGACATGTTCTGAAATTTCTGCAAAGAAAAGAATTTTAATCAATCAGAATCAATTTTGTTTCTTTGATCTGAATGTTTCTATTTTAGTCATTATCATAAAGAAGCTCCTATGCGTCCAGTGTGTTGCTCATAGCGCCATTCAAGGACGAGCACAGTGGGTTGATCGCCTGCCTGCCGTAGCTCCTGATCCATAGTATTTCCCGGCTTTGTGTTTTGTCAAATGTGGTTATTGGGGCATCTACCTCATTCACCATTTAAGACTTGGTATGGAGCTGGCTGCTGACACTGCAAAATCGGTACAAGGTATTGGATAACAAAACAAATCTTTTGAGCAAAAATAATTGCTGCATAAATTTAGCTATCAGATGATATCCAGGTTTAGTTTTTAAATCCAACAGAAACTAGAAAACTCATGACCAAAAGAATGTTGCTATGAAAAATCTCGCCTTCGTTTTCAAGTCATGCAAATCAACTATCTTTTTTTATATTTAGAATGAAAGTATACAGTGCAATCTGGATAACAGCAACTCCACGGGACCGGACAAAAGTGTTGCTGTTAAGCAGGTTGCTTTTATCCAATGTACTAATATAAAGAAAGAAGAAAACGGAACCGCTGCGAAATGTTGCTGTTAAGCGTGTTGCTGTTAAACGGATTGCACTGTATTATAATTCTCGTTGTTGAAAACATTCAAATAACTCACACGCTATTTTATATACAGATTAGATTAATCACCGTTAGTATATAGATTTTCTATTTCATTTTTGTTTCCTCCAGGTGCAGATACAGGTGAAGATTGTGCCTCTTTCTTTGCTAGTTTTGAGTCGAATCAAGTCACCCGTATCTTGTGGCGTGAAATCAAGCCAATTGTTCTTGGAAAGATTCCATACTCACCCGACTGTCCCGCCACCAGGAAGATTATCAAAGAGGTAATGGGGGGGGGGGGGGCCTATTATCAGTGGGGTGGATGGGAGACAACAATTCCCCTTTCAACAGTATTGATAGAGAAAACGTCTTGAAATTATTAATGTCTCCTCAATCTTTTCATTTACAATTTTGAAACAACCCTTTTTCATTAAAGAAAAGAGATTGGCATTGATGAAAATTAATGTTGAAGAGAAAAAGGTTAAAGAAAGATTCATCTAGTATTGATGAACTCTTTGAAGACCCTGGAATCTGTCTGTATCTGTACTATACTCGGAGTAGGCTCAGTTCTAATAATATAACGATGATTAAACAAGCAAACAAAATAACAAATCCTCCTTTTTGTCTTTTACTTTAAGAATCATTCAAGGAGTTTAAAACTTGATTTGAATATTTTACAGGCATCTCAAACTTTTGAATCCATCAGTGCCATCTTCAACCTGGCAACTGATGTTGAGAATGTGATTCCAAGTATTGAGAGTTTCCTGGAAAATGACATTGATCCTCTTAGGGTAAGGCAGAGTATTTTTAGACTCAAATCTACCTTGAAGATTCTTGTAAATTTATACTTTTTGTGTATTTTTGCTGATGTTATTGGTGAGATGTATCGTTTGAAACAAAAACAATCCTTGTCAAATATTGCAGATAGGTCAAGCATCAGTAGTTATATTTAGAATTACTAAAGATAACGGAAGATACCATCCATTCATATCAACACCCAGAATGAATCCATACATGCACAGATAGATCCGTGTTTAAAGCGACTGTGAATGCTGGATATATGGATTCGGATATCTTTCCCTTATGAACGTCCTACAAGATTCTTCATGTATATGGCTCAACTTATTCAAATTATGACGTAGCCATCCGAAATAAAGACTATAAAACATGATATCCTACTTAAATGAAAAGCACTATATACAGGATCTCAGACAACAGCTGTTTCCCCCCACTCCTGGCATAAGCGATACACTACACAGTACAACAGAACAGCTCAAGAAGACAGCACAACAGAACAGCTCAAGAAGACAGCACAATACTACCATATGGCATTGGACAGAGGAGTCAAGACTGAACATAAAACTTTGAGATAGAAACAACTTTAACAACAACCAAATAGATCTTAAAATTCCTTTCTGTGATAATTGTGCTATCAATCATAATGTGTTTAAATTTTATTTACACTTCCAGTGAGGGAAAGCGTCCTGTCCTTGTTATCACACAGATTAATGTCCCTGTTGTGTACTGTCTTCCCAATGATCGAAAGGTCAGGGGTTCTTCAATCTTGCCTGCGTCCAACTTTGAATTCTCCCGTTCCTTATCCTTTTAACTCGATCTATCATCTTGCTTTTATCCAGCACGTAAAGAGTTAATGTGAGTGTTTCCTTCTACAGGCAAATAGGATCGGGGGAAAAAAACTAGGAATGATATTGATATTGTCTTTGTCCGAAAAATTGTATCCGCGCCTAACAGGCTGCATGTCTCGTCTGATGTGTTACATGTTTCGCCTGGGATAAATGTGGCATTGTGAAGCGCTTAGAGCATGGTGATGACTGTGGATAAGCGCTATATAAATGATCTCATTTGATCCCATTTGATAAATCCACCTGTGTCCATGTCCATTTGTTTGTACGATTGCAGGAGTTCTTTGGCAGCAACACGTGTAAGAGTACCTTCAATACCCTCAAGGCCATTCTTCCCGTGGTCCCTAATACCGCAGGGTTGTTGCCTGTAGTCGGTTTCCTGGATATCTATGACGACTCCATTTGTGATCGGGTTTCCACTTTTATCGCCAAGGATGGTCTCAACGACACCTACACCTGGAGAACGGCTCTCAGCTCGACCTACAGCGCTCTACGAGAATTCACACCTTTTTTCAAGGTAAGGCATTCATCAGTGAAGTGCTTCTCAGTTAATCTTCTTTGTGTAAGGTTGATTTGTTATTGGATTAGATTTTAAGACACGAGTCAAAATCAACTTTCTTCAACTGGATTTCCATTTTATTTGAACATTTTTGGCCCGTTTCCTTTTTAGGGTAAATGCGGAGAAATAGAAAATCCTTTTACTATGGTGTTTTATATCTTTATTTCTACGTAATGTACATAACCAAAGAATTTATAATTTGAAAAAATGTGAACAATTCAATTACCCTGAGATCAACTTTGAGATTTACTTTATTGAATGTCTCTTTCAGTGTATTGTACTGGACAAGTTTGTGCCGTTTTCTGATACGGACAGCCTGGTGACCTCCAGTCTAGAACTCATCCAGAACAACACCTTCTGGGCAGGTTAGTGACCAGTAGTGGATGGGAGAAGATAACAACTCTTAAAGGAACTGATAACCTTGGTGGAGTTGTTCACTGTCTTCACGCTGTTCACATCTCCTATCCTATGTACTTATCTAGTTTTACATTATATGATGATTCACACATGATTCTAAATTCAGTGTCATTTGTCCTTTGTACATCAAGACCTTCCTTCTGCGTTCATGGGACAAGAACTGTACTTTGATTGAATGGTTTCTTCAATTGTTTTCTTTATATTTCTCATATTTTCCTTCCTTCTAGCCCTGGTGTTTAAAAACTTTGGCCACAACGATACTGTTGACATTCCGACGGTGGTCAAGTACGACATTCGGATGGATGTGAAACAGGTGGACGACACTTCTAGAATCATGGACAAGTGAGTGGACTGGTGCATTGCTGGGACTGGGGCATTGCTGGGATTGGTGCAATGCTTGTTTTGTTTTGTTTATCCAGCGTCGGCACCCAGCTCCATGCTCAGTCTCAAATGGTGAATGAGGTAGATGCCCCAATAAACCATCTTTGACATAACACAGAGCTGGGAAATACTATGGATCAGGAACTACGGCAAGCAGGTGATCAGACCACTGTGCTTGGTGCATTGCTGCGATTGGTTAATTGAGGTACTTTTCTCAATTAAAAATTGATATTCTTTTCTCAATTTATCTGTTCTAGTCATTTGGAAAGCCAGCATGAGCCCTGAAATTAGAAATTATATTATAATGGTTTGTCGTTGCGTTGTTTCCTCCAGGTATTGGCGTCCAGGTCCCCGCGACAGACCTGGGATTGACCTGAAGTATTTCACATACGGCTTCATCTACATCCAGGACATGATTGACCACGCCATCATCCGCCTCCACACCAACGACACGGAGCAGCCAGGCGTTTACACCCAGCAGTTCCCCTACCCCTGCTGGATCCGGGACAAGTTAGTAATATTAATAATAATAATAAGTTTATTTATATAGCGCCTTTCACCAAGACCTCAAGGCGCTTCACAAAACACTGGTTTCCTTATAACACTCTCATTCTCACACCAAGACCAAAAGAAATAGATTTATTTTTAAATTTTAAAAAGTAGTGGCTGCTTGCATGCCTGTCAGGGAGGATTTTATTGATTGGGTTTTTTTAGTAGTTTTAGTACAGGATAGGCCTCTTCCTAATTGTTGCTTCCGTTTTAACACTAAGATTTTTCTAGATTGAATCAACAAAGGATATCTTATTCTATTTGTCACTATCCAGTGCCTACTACATTATCATATATTATTATCTAACCAAATACTCAATAAAGGACAGTATCATTTCTTACTATGTGAAACATTGAAATTAAAGTTGAACTCTCCTCGTGTACTTTTAGTGGAATGAAACGCACACCGATTGTATTGCAGGTTTGTGTTTGCCATCTCCCGGAGTCTTCCACTGTTCATGGTCATCTCTTGGATTTATTCCGTGGCTATGATTATCAAGGGCATCGTCTACGAGAAGGAGACGCGTCTGAAGGAAGTGATGAAGATTATGGGGCTCGGCAATGGCGTGCACTGGGTGGCGTGGTTTATCAACTCGTTCGTCATCATGTTCATCACCAGCATTATCTTTGTCATCATTGTCAAGGTGAGAGCACTTTTCAATCAATCGTTGTTTTCTGGTCTCAAAATATGGTTTGTTCACTTTACCAACCGTACTTTAACATAGGATAATAGTAGTGTTGAAATATCGAAAAACACCGTTCTTTAAAAGTGAATTTTGATTATGATAACATGCATATTTATGAATTTGAAAATACAAAAGTGAATTTTGATTATGATAACATGCTTATTTATGAATTTAAAAATACAAAAGTGAATTTTGATTTTGATAACATGTACATTTATGAATTTGAAAATACAAATACTGTTAATGTTAGATTGATAATTCTGCAGTTTTTCTTTGAGTTGAATTGATGTCTGTATGTATGTATTGCTGTTTTAGAGAAGAGATTTACTTGCCGATACTGCTAACACGGTATAAGGCGGTGGATAACTAAACAAAAAGAATTTACTTGACAAACACTAACATTTCCCTTTTTAACATTTTCAACATTTTCAACATTTCAGCAAGGAAAAGTGTTGGAGTTCTCGGACCCAAGCATAGTGTTTGTCTTCATGCTGTTGTTCCTCACCTCCACCATCGCCTTGTGTTTCTTCATCTCCACGCTGTTCAGCAAGGCCAATCTGGCAGCCGTATGTGGCGGGTTTGTGTACTTTGTCATCTACCTGCCGTACACACAGCTCGTCCAATGGGAGGACCACATCACCACGACACAGAAGCTCCTCGCTGTATGTCGGCTGACTTGAATTTATTAACTGTCTTTCTTTCTTGATCAATTTACCTTTTGTACCTTTCGGTGTAAAGTTTGAATTCATTAACGCTGGCAACGGTCGGCATACGACTCCTGGGCCGGTGGAGCGTCTAAAGGTTTTCTTTCTCCACCGACTGGTTGTTTGTTTAGAGTTTTAGGTACAGCTCCTCGACCTCAAAGGGTCATAATATATCAACGCCGGCTCTGCTGACTAAAAACCAGAAACAATCTCGAGTTATTTTTTGTTGTTGTTTGTTTTTAATGAAGTCGATTCATCGAAGAAGTAAGGGTACATAAAAGTCGTAAACATGATGTATAATATTTCATCATTCGATTCATTGCAGCTTGAACACAGTCTTGATAATTTCACTATGATTTTTCTCTTTCACAACGCTGCATGACAAAAATATAATTATACTGCTACTTATTTGTTGCCAGTGCCTGTCGTCGAACATCGCCATGGGTTACGGGTGTAGCTACCTGGCCGTGTTTGAGGAGCAGGCCGTCGGGGTCCAGTGGGGGAACATCGCCACCAGCCCCGTCATCGACGACGACTTCAACTTTGCCACGTGTCTGTGGATGATGGCGCTGGACACGTGCATCTACCTGCTGCTCACGTGGTACATCGAGGCTGCCTTCCCAGGTACGACTTATAATAATGATAAAGGAAGGATAGCTTTTCCACGGTCATCACCATGCTCAAAGCGCTTCACAATACCACATTATCCCCCGTGAAACATGTAACATCAGATGAGACATGCGGCCTGTTAGGCGCGTGTACAATTTTTCGGACAAAGACAACGCCGAGGTGACCTCCGGATTTTACATCCGTCTCCGATAGGATGAGAAAAATCGTGTAAAGAGTCTTTCCCAAGGACTCAACGTCTGGCCAGGTCGGCAGTCGAACCCTGGACCTTTCGATCCCAGGCGGATACACTGACCACTAGGCTGCCGAGTGATTTCCTTTGGGGCTGCATATCTTGGGCTATTACTTCTTGATAAGGCTTTGACTTGGTTTCGATTTGTCAATGCTTTGGTTTGGGTTTTGTTATCCTTTGCCTTATACCGCATTCACAGTGTCAGCACCCGTGTCGATGCTCATTCTTAAGTGGTGAATGAGGTCGAATACCCAATAACCGTCTTTGACAAAACACAAGAGCTGGGAAATACTATGGATCTAGAACTACGACAAGCAGGTGATGAGCCAACAACTGTTGAGGCTAATTTTGATATTCAGTTCTGTGAGAGAGAATCTGAAGCCAGGGTAATAGTTTTGTTTCATCTCCCCATTTGGGCACATTGTCCTGTTGCTGGGGGAGTGGTAGTCCCAGGGAGACATGAGGTAATACTGATGTGGTTTTGTCTCCTTCAGGTCAATTTGGAATGCCGCGTAAATGGTATTTCCCCATTCAGAAGTCTTACTGGCTTGGGAAAACCCCCAGAAATGATGGCAATCTACGAGTGGACAGTGAGATGAACATTGGCGACATGAATGGTAAGGCTAACATGCTCACGTCATCTGATGGGGCGGGATTTGGAGAAGAACCTTTTATTTCATAGGCCCATTAACAAAACACCGGTATTTTTGTTGAGAAGCAAACTATTAAAAAATTTGAAATATTTTTAATTCTACAAATCTGCGGACTGTATTTTCTCATGTATCAGTTAGCCTGAAAATGTTACCAGTCAAGGTAGCTTTTAAACTGTTTCTTAATTCTCAACTTGGTTTTTCCTTTAAGAAAATAGAAACAAAAAATGTATTTCTTTCAATGCAAATTCTTTTAAAAATTAGTTACAGACAAAAATACAATAATTTGAAATGAACAGTTACATCACTGTAACATTTGTTGTTGTTTTTTTCTTTCAGAAAATAATCCAAACTTTGAGGAAGAGCCCAAGGACCGTAATGTCGGCGTCTCGATTCGAAATCTCCACAAAATCTACAACAAGGGACAGAAAGTGGCCGTGGATGGATTGACCCTAAACTTCTACGAGGGACAAATCACTTCCTTCCTGGGCCACAACGGAGCTGGCAAAACAACGACCATGTAAGGAACGGCCGGACCTCTCACACAGTTTAGCCCCACACCACCTACCACCTCTGTCATGAAAGAGTTTAAGTCTTTAAAATCACATACCTAGAATTTGCTATCAGTATCCTCTTCTCATAGAGGTTGCAGATTTAAAAATTGATGTTCAATGTGAAAACAGGAATGAAAATTAAAAGAGAGAGATGATTTTTAGTAATAAGCGCTTTGAGCCTATTTCGTAGGGTAAAGGGGGTAAAGCGCTATATAAAAAGTATGTATTAGTTATTATTATTAATTCATCTTATAACGATAAGCTGTGTAAAATGTTACTCTATTCAATCATGTACATCAATTGCTTGTCTGTATTGCAGGTCCATCCTGACCGGCCTGTTTCCACCCACGTCTGGCACGGCGTTGATCTACGGCAAAGACATCAACACGTCCATCGACGCCATTCGCACCGACCTCGGCATGTGTCCTCAACACAACGTCCTCTTTGACCTGTGAGTGCCCAGCCCAGCATGCGTTCGTTATAAAGATAAAATATGGATTGGATTCCTGATGGATATTTGTATAAATGTATTTATTTGTCTTCTCGAAAAAATTTACATTCTCACCACCAATCCTTCTTTAAACCGCAGAACAGAATTCATATCAACGTGTAGGCACAAAAAAAAGCATTCACTAGCATCTCAATAACGTGCAAAAACAAAAACCCTCCACATCTTTACAAACACCGCCCACATTATAAGCACCACAAAACACACATATTAAACATCATTCTCCATCCGCTGATGAGAGCCTTGACTACATAGGCTTGAAACAATACTGTCCGGAAACAGAAGGTATTCCTACTTGTATTTATATATTATATAGAATCTGTCGACGACGTCGTTTCAGCCTCATCAGTACAGATGATCATATAGATAGTGGAAAAGAATGAAAACAGAATGAATGAAAGTAGGATACCAAAACAAATATTATAATGTAAGCAGCAAGAGAAATTACCCAGAGATAGACCAAAAGTAATTCTTTGGTATTTTATTATGCTTCCTTTTCATTTTTAGAGTGAAATTGATCATGTTGAACCTTTAAACTAAAGAAAACTTTTATTTTTATTTTTACAACCTTTTCAGATTGACTGTGGAGGAGCACATTTGGTTCTATGCCAGACTGAAAGGGAGAACAAATGCAGAAGTGAAAAAGGAATTGGATCAAATGATTCAAGACATTGGTCTGCCACATAAGAGGAAGGAAGAATCAAAGAATTTGTCAGGTAGAGAACGAACATCAATCTGTAAATGAATGTTTTGTCGTCTATAATGTTTGTGAAAATTTCGTGTAGTCTCAACGTACCTGTAAATTTGTTTTCTACTCTATGATATATACTCGCGTCGGCAGCCTAGTGGTCAGTGTATCCTCCTGGGATCGAAAGGTCGAGGGTTCGAATCCCGACCTGGCCTGACATTGAGTCCTTGGAAAAGACTCTTTACAAGACTTTTTCTCATCCTATCGGAGATGGATGTAAAATTTGGAGGTCCCCCGGTGTTGTCTTTGTCCGAAAAATTGTACACGCGCCTAACAGGCCGCATGTCTCGTCTGATGTTACATGTTTTGCCGGGGATAATGTGGTATTGTTAAGCGCTTTGAGCATGGTGATCACCGTGGAAAAGCGCAATATAAATGCTATCCATTCATTATCTTCACACCAACGTACAAATGTCCACTTGCTGGGTGCTTGGACTAACCCCTGTATGCCTTCTCTGTGTCCCCAGGGGGAATGAAGAGGAAGCTGTCGGTGGCCATTGCCTTTGTCGGGGGATCCAAGACGGTCATTCTGGACGAACCAACGGCCGGCGTTGACCCGTATGCCAGGAGGGCGATCTGGGAACTGCTGCTCAAATTTAGAAAAGGTAAGGGTTTTTGTATTGTTGTATTATCCAATACCTTATACAGCTTTATACAGCTTTAGCAGTGTCGCCACCAACCCAGCTCCATGCCAAGACTTAAATGGTGAATGAGGTCGATGCCCTAATAACCACCATTGACAAAATCACAAGAGCCAGGAAATATTATGGATCAGTAGCTACGGCAATCAGGCAATCAGCCCACTGTGCCTGTCCTTGAATGGCGCTATGAGCAATATACTGGACGCATTACTCAGCTGCTAACCAAAAATATTGGTTTGCTATTGGCCTTCCAAGGGATAAATTGATTATTGTAAAGCGCTTAGTTAACTTAGAGTATGGTGAAGACTGTGGATAAGCGCTGTATAAATGCTATCATTTATCTAATCTATTTATACCCCGACACAGTTTTATCCAATGTATACATTTGTCCCAACATTCCGGCAGGTCGTACAATTGTGTTGTCCACCCACCATATGGACGAGGCAGACATCCTCGGGGATCGTATCGCCATCATCTCGCAGGGCAAGCTGTGCACCGTGGGCACCTCGCTGTTCTTGAAGAACAAGTTTGGCAGCGGCTACTACCTGACTCTGGTACGCCAGGAGCAGGGAGCGGGAAACAACGCGGGGATGGATCAGGACGGAGGCAGCAGTCTGTTTGGGGGCGCCGATTCCATGTCGATGAAAAGCCGACCCTCGACTGCCGGAAGTGTCAGGACGATAGTGGATGTCAAGGTAGGCAACTTTGATTGGATTATCATGTCTGAGGGAAATGAAAATGAATGTGAACAGACTTAATGAACTGAACTGTTATTGCTGTTTTAAGCTAAAATATGATGATACAGTTATCATGCAAATGTCTATTTAAATAAATCATGTTTGATGAGTGGATAACAAGTGAAGAAAGAAAGGGAAATATGATCCAGAGGCCACATTGTGATAGCCGAAATGTCTTGTTTTATTCTATCACACTCAGCCTGTTACAGCGACTCCTGAGCCGACAACAAGGGTATTCCTTTTATTCGTATTCCGTTGTATTTTGAGTGTCAATCGCACATATGCTGCTTTCCTGTTTTGTTCCCACGTCTGTGTTCTTTTGTTTTAAACAAATCCCTCTTTTTTTTGCTGTTGGAGATTAAGATTTATTGTCAATTGTGCAGCCTCAAATGAACAAAAATCTTTTATCTGATTTGTTTTTCAGAGTTTCTCCAACTACCCTATCATACTTTTGTCTTCCAGGCTAAATCTCACAATATTTGATTTTTTTTCTCTAGACATATTTTAACTGAAACTATCAACTTACTTTTCTTGCACTTAGAGGTGAAAGTGCTGTAATACTTTGAACAAACAAACAAACAAATGCACTTACAAGGAGAATTTTCATACTTTTAAAGTATTCGGATAAATGGTGAAATTAGCTAGAAAGAAGTTTAGCTCTTTATCAAATTCCAATCTGATAAAGATTCAAATCATTTTCCTTTTTTTTATAATGGGCGTCTTGAACGGTGATTATTTCACAGTGAGTCTTGAATGATAAAGAATTTGGATATAGAATAATGATACTAGCACAAGAACAAAATAAAGGTGGATGGTCTATGTTGTACTTTACGAAATTCATGGCTTAAAAGGGATAATGCGTATTGATGGTGAAGATGGTTAAGATATATCATGAACTATCATTTTCATATGAATAATCTTTTTCTTGCATGTGTGCAAACTGACAGTTTGTACTCAGTGTTTTCTTTCCATTGCATTATTTTTAAAACTTTTCCTTCTGGAACTACAAAATGATTGCATGACTTCTCTTATTTCTGTTTAAACGATTTCAAGCACTGTTCTTGTTGAGTTGACTTCTTAAAGAATTGAAACTAAAGATGGAAATATTGTCGGTATAATGGATTGAAAACACTGGACAAGCGTGGATGCTCTTTAGCCATGTAAGGCTCTTTATTTGGTCAAATTAAAGTGGTCAGCTAGCTTGCTGGAAGTTACATGAATGAATGAATGAATGGGCAACAGGAAATCGAAGGAAGGAAGGAAGAGGAAACTGAAAGAATAAAACCAAGGGAAGTAACTCTAATAATATTTACGAATACTCTCGACTCTCGACTTCATTCATAAAAAAACATTCGCACTCTATTACAGGCGGGCTGAAAATAGGATCTCTAGAGCTCTCCACTTCTCGCCTGAAAACCAGTGATTGTAACTTTTTAACATTTTGTGCGATGCTAGATATACCCTTTAAGCTAGTGTTTTAGAACTGTGCTGTAACAATCGTTTACTTCCCACTCCTTCCACCTCTTCTGCCCTCCTCCCCCTCCTCCTCCTCTCTTCCCTTTGTTTAAAACAATCCCCCACCGTCATTGAATGTACACAAAATAAGCACTTTAAGATGCACACTGTTTGGTTGCTTTTTTATCATTACCATCAACACCTGATTGAAGATCTTGTCTCCCAAAAGGTTATACTAACTTACAAAAACCTTTATTATATTTCATATTTTCCTCTCTATTTATTCGAAAGAACCTTATGAAAGCAAAGAAGAAGGAAATAATAATGATAATGATAATAATGATAATAATAATAATAAAAAATCTTTATTGTCCACAAGTGGAAACTTTGTTTGGTTTACATTGGAGTAATTTCAAGCAAATTTCAATCGTACAATCATTTGCATGCACACACACCCACACACACACACACACACAGCAGTAATTTTGAATGGTTTAACATTAGGCATGTGAGGTAATTTACAGACCTACACCACATGCACACAACATGCATAAGAATGGTCGAGCACTATCATAGACATTTGAGGTTGATACAATCGTACACGCACACAGTCACATCAATGTCGCGAAGCATCAAACACTTGATACAGGCATAAACGAAAAACACCTATTGTTTCTTCAACACATAGTAATTCTGTTATAGCTTATAGAGCCCATTTATCAAAGAAATTGATTTAGGAACACTAATGCCTTAAGTTTATTTGTTCTTGCATATATTTCTCTATATCTTCTTCCTGATTGTAAAAACTGATATTTGTGGTTAAGTTGGTGCTTTTTATTGTTAATTATCTTTATGCCCTTCTCAATTGTTCTATCCTGAAAGATTTTCGCTACGCTGTCTATATCATCGTATGCAATCCTGCCCGCTCGTTTCATCATATTCTAGAGTTGTGTCTTCTCTTTCAGACCAAGACAGCCATACCATGCGCCAATGCTAAAGTTCATTATGCTTTTAATCATAGAATTGTAAATGATTCTCATTGTTTTCCTGCCAATCTCAAAAGAGCGTAGTTTCCTAAGATTATAATCTTTGGTTTATATTCTTGCAAATATTTTCAACATGTTCTTTGAAATTTAGGGATGAATTCAAAGTTATGCCAAGATATTTATATGTTTGAACTACTTCTACTGTCTTATTATTTACGGAAACCTGACTATGATACACGCATTTCTCCTGAAGTAAAAAATCTGTTCTTAAAAAATGATAACATCGAAAGATTTGTTCAATTTACCAAATAAGTTTTTGTGATTTGATGAATTGATGAATGCTTTCTAAGAGCAAAGTCAATGGCTTGTCATTATACTTGTCAGTCTTTAATCAGCTGGGGTTAGATTTTAATGGTTTGCACAAATGGTGAGAAGGAGGATATTTATTGTTTTTTCTGAACATAAAAAAAATGAATGTGAATTTCATACGATGAAGGATGTTCATTTGTTGTCACATCTGTTATCTTTCTCAGCCATCCTTCGGTGAGAATGACGATGAAGGTTACGATGAAAAACGAAGTGATAGCGATTCACCGACTCCTTTACCGAAAAAATCAGACAAGATTGTGCCGGGTAGGTACTTTATTATTGTTTTGTTCATTATTGAAGCGGAATTTAGTTTAGCCCCAACCATGGGTGCAAGTTTGCCGGATAAAGCCGGCACCGCCGGATTTTTGATATTGAAAATGAGGGCTCGCCAGATTTCTGTGTCTGAAAATGTAAAAAAATTTTTTTTGTAGATATCTATCTATATCATAGTAAATTGAATAAAACTTCCGTTTCTTTGAAAATCAGTTAGATTTTAAGCAAGAATATGAAAAAATTGTGCTTAGAGGAAGTTGGTTTTCCATATTTTTTTTACGACGCCGACAGTTGCAGGATTTTTTTCCTCAGCCTAAACGTTTGCAGGATTAGTTTGGTTGAGTAACTTGCACCCATGGGCGACAGTAACC
>JAUEKX010031745.1:0-14203 GCA_031834005.1 Dendronotus venustus
CTGGTGCTGGCAACTCGGACGTTCTTGTTGGTTTGGCAGCTGGAGGTTTAAGTTCCTTCCTTCTGACTTGTCCAATAAAGGTATGCACTGCTTTCGTATCTCGTATTTCCTTATATATATGTGTGTGTGTGTTTATAAACATAAAATACTTATCCGCCAAGTACTGGACAATGTCCCTACATAAACAAATTTTGACCGGTCAAATTTTCTGTTTTTTTTGTTTTTCATTGAGACTCTGAAATTGTTCTTAATCTTTTATATATATAATATATTCGTTCATTACGCAAGGGAAAAACTATTCCTTCATTCAAGTATTTTCTTTACGTAGGACAAATTGTCCAGCGACGTTTAAAATTTATATCGATGCTTGGGAATGTGTACACTATTAAATATGTTGAATATTAGGTATATATGAGCGTTATTGGTATATGTCTAATAATAACGTTGTTAACCCTTCAACCTTTTTAACCCTTGCTGCTCGTAAAGATCTTTTAAACCTAACGTGCATGTTTACAGTAAATATAACATCTAACTTTTCTTGCTTTGTATATAAGAAAACCTATAGACTATGGCTACTAAATGAGACATTTTTGTGAAAGTATTGCAGCTTTTTAATAGCACAATTTCAAGTGTATATGCATTTGGTTTGTCTCGTGTCAAATGATCCTAAAACCACAATTAAGAAAATCGATCATATTTTGCCAGCCGTAATAACCTGTTATTAATATATATTATATCGAATAGAAACCTCGACTGCCTACTCTCAATCACTTGACCAAAATAAAATGCATGTCTTTGCTGACGCAACCGATGGTGGAGAGGATGGCTGCAACCATGATGGATAATGGCAAAACTCTACAAGCCTTTGAAAACCACAGGCAAGAATGTATCATAAAATTTCGGGTTATAGTTCAATCAAAATTTAAGAAAGTAAAATTCATAATCTTCCAGTGACCGATTAACTTAGTAGTAGTAAATCCTGGCCAACTCAAGGTATGAACAGCACAGCTTGTAATTCAATCTATGGAACTAGGTGTGGTACTCCAATTTAGTCTAGTGCAAATGGAAAAGGGGAAAGTCTTCCTCGTTACATGGTACCTCCACGGCCTATCTACTGTGTATAAAAACAGAAGCAAACTTATCTTTGAAAAAAGAATTAGTTAATATCAAATTTATCTTTTATAATAAAGCTGTTGTGCGCTTTTTTCAAAAATAAGTAGGTATAGTAGCAAAATAAAGAATATAGATGGACGCAAGAAACACGGACTAAAATGGGAATTGAATTAATGACCATTATCCTACAGACATCACATCAGTATAGACTTTCCCCTGAGGTCAGTATAGACTTTCACCTGGCTGATAATAGAGATCCTATTTGTGCCAATGGCCATTTGGCTATGGTTATTTGATTTCTGAAGTAGATTGTCTAGTTCTGGTGGCCATAAATTTTTATCACTTAAACATCTATATGAAGAAGAATGAAGCATCCTTTCAATATGTTGTAAATCTGTTAAATTTGGCACAACTTTTTTCAGTGCAATTTGAAAATTTTGTTCTCGTTGATAGAGATTTAGTAATAATCTTGATAAATAAATAACTTCATGTGGTTCCGTTTTGCTGTCAAAATCGCAGACTTATGATCTTATGTTCTACGGTAGTAAGTAAGTTATATTTAATGAAATACCTGGGAGACCTGGTGTCGCTTGCCGAGCTAAAGTAATTCTACTTTCCAAACACCGCTTTTTCAACACGTCAAATTTTGACTTAGTTAAAATAAATTTTTTTTTTCGGTAATGTGTGTCCATGCATGTATCGTAGTTTTAATCTTCTTTTTTTCCATCGACGTTTAGAATTCGGAAATATCTTACAGTAGCTATTTCCAACCAAGCGTGTTTGAATGCATCTTTTTTATTCAAGTTAGTAAAGCCACTACTGTCATTTATGTGAACATGATGTAATACTTGTAATAACACTTGTACTTATCTCTAAATTATTTATTTTTGTTTCGTTAAATACATAGCGATCTGGCAACCATTTTATATTATGCATTAGCTACAAATTTCCTCCCAATTCTTTAATAATTGTGATATTTGTAGGAATGAATACACATCAACATCTGAAACGGTGCATGGCTTACATCCAATGGGTATTCACATGACCATGCAGAAACTGTGGGAAGTTGAAGATAGCCGAGAAATTGTAAGTGTTTGCCCAATTGCCCATTTCTTTATTTTCCGGTTTTTATTTAAAAAAGGAACCAAAAGATTTTTCATCTAATTAATAGGCAAAGCTGTTATAAGTTTTAATAAAATTATGATTATTTTTTTCATTTTATTTTCTACATGTTTCGACTATCATTGTCATCATCAGGAAACTATAATTTATGCGTATAATTACATTTAAATAATGTGTCTACATTACAAGAAAATATACACTTGGAAATAAATCACAAAAGAAAACTGTACACAAAAAAGACATCTCGAGTACAACTAAACAAATACGTCTAGTTATAACTATGTTGTTGTTGTGAACACTGTTTTAATGTCTAAAGATAGTAACAACAAGTGAAACTCACACGAGAAAATGTGTCTACTAAAAATGGTAGAAAGTTTCCTCATATGAAAAATTTCAGCAGTGTTTTCTTTCTTTTAAGTTACTCACAATGTCATTTTTTGTGTTTTTCCCTTTTACAGGTGAAAAGATCTATTGCCGACTCCTTGCTACCTTCGCTCCATTCGAATCCAGCAGACATCGAATGTCTACGTGTTTACATCATTGTGCCAGAGATTCTGTGGTTGATGACACCCGGGGAGCTGACACCATTAGCCTTAGTGTTCTCTGAAGCCATACATCACCTGGAACTCGCAGCAAGGAAGGTCCTAGGTAACAGTTACAACAATAAATAATTTTATAGAGTCTGCAGGATTCCCAAATTCACGTTCGCTTTTTCTCACAAATTTGATCTTTGATTCTTGATTTGGACAACTGATTTGTTATTTGATCTTCTTGGACAATTGATTTGTTATATTTCAACAATTCAATAAGGAACCTCTCTTAAGAACGTTTGTTAACCTATTATAAAATGTAAATACACGCATACCAGAGGCGGATCTAGAATGTAGCAAATACATGCGTAGGAGAGCAAAAATAAAGTGATGACAGTGAGAAATAGTACAAGATGATTTTATTTTCAATCTCCTTCGCATGTATTTGCTACATTCTAGATCCGCCTCTGCATACCTCTCATATAATATCAAATATAATACGTAATTTAGTGTTTTGGCTTAATCGCTTTGAATCAATGGTCTATGCTTTGGCTTTAAAACTTTAAACCTTTTTTTTTTTCATTTCAAAGTTTTGAGATTAGAAAAATAACAAACTTGTACGTGAATTTCTTTTCAGTGTCTTGGTGGAATACTTTACCTCCGACGTTCTTGGAACGTATTGTGCAGGTATCTATCTCATGTTATGTGTTTTCCAATTAACGGACAGATAACTAAAGCTTTCTGTTGGAGATGAAAAGATGTTTGATATAAAGTGTAATTTAGATAATGAGAGATCATTGTATTTCCTTATTCTTTTAGTGCTACAAAACGGCAATCCTTGAGCTATTTTCTTGCGAGAAAAGCTCACCCGTAAGTCTATATTCATTGCATTATGTATATGTCTATTTGTTAATGAGGCACTGAGATACTACCGAACCGTTTCTATTTCTTACTCGATACTCATCCAGGATAAAGCAACAGCTATCATTCAGTTTTTTTATTCACGATTGCAACGTAGTAAAAATTGTGTTTAAAATCATCGGATTACTTTCACTCGGACGACGACCATGCAACAAATGCATTAAAGTTAAAAGTGAAAGTCCTCAAAGTGTGATGAGAATTTGTACAGTGAATAATTAGATTATAAATTTTAATAAAATGTCGTTATTATATCCCAAATTTATAGTCATGGCTTTGTGTTAAGTGAATATGCTCTCTGAAATCATTTGTATTTAGCAATCCTGTTTGGGCCATACGATTTTTGGTTGTGTTTAACATACTCAAGAGCGAACCCATAAATATGCGTTAGCTAAACATGAATTCACCTCACTAGCCAAAACTGGGCGGTGTAGGAAAGTGGAAGGATATACCTAAACATATAAATATCGATCTAATCTTGACCTTGATTTGCCATTATTTATACAACATGATGGGAACTCCACTCTCAAATTGTATTTTACTGTGTATACCGTTGACTCTCTGAGATCTGAATCTAATGCTCTACCACTGTGTCACTGCTCCTTAGTCGACACATACAGTAAACAGTTCTATGTCTAATTAACGATATCTTGCCTTGACCATAATCCGCCAGCATTTATACAAATTTTATATATTTGATATATGATACTCTTAAATTGTTTTTGGTGACGTATACCGTTGACTCTCTGTTATTCAAATCTCAAGCGGAGTGAAATATCAGTTCGAATTGAGGTGGTTTTTGAATTAAAGAGGTTCAACAGTATGTATATAATTTTTCAATGAAATTTATTTAGTTTTCGGAAAGAAGTGTGTTTAATATGACATCGTGTTTGAAAGTCTTGAAACTGATATACGAGGTAAGCTGTTATGCACAAGTTTGTTGCATAGCTTTATTGAAGTAAGAATAAGAATGGGATTACTGTTTGTCTCAAAGCAAAGTGTCTACCTTCGACGAGATATTTTAAGTTTTCAACATCTGGTATATAATGCACAAAGACTGATACCTAATAAAGTGGTGGTATTGTCTTTAAATTTATACATTGATACCTGCCATTTCTTAAGCCTATGGAGCGAATTCTTCATTTTAGATGAAATTTGACATACTGATCAACCATGCTGAATAAGACATATATGTATAGATAGATAAATTCGTTAATGAATCAGGCTAGAAAGGTAAAGTCACAAAGCACATTGGCGACTAGTTAGAGTTTTGAGTTTACTTTATATCCTTGGCCTTTTTAATACGATGCTTTTCTATCATTTTATTTCAGGTAAGCGAAAAGAGAGACGAGGTACTCGCTTACAATACGTTCTATGTTCCTGGCTTGATGGAAAAAATTGATATACGCAAGGATTTCATGACGTGGGTAGAAAATCCGGTGAGTTTTTCTTTGTAGTTTCATTTTTTTTAGTTGGTATAACTAAATATTTGTCATTCTTTATTTGGGACGATTGCCTGGTGTCGTATGCGTACACTTTATTAGAACAACTTTGTAGAAGCATGAGAAATGTTTAGAAATGTAAGATCAATCCTATATGACTGTTCTTATAATAAAAAACTTGTATGATCAAAAAGGGACCAAGGGATAAATGTATGCAGAGTGCCTAATACATAATACATAGTATTGACTCAAATCTTTTAATTCAGTTACTGTAGCGACTTTCTATTTCTCATATCTTTTCTTTTTTTTACAGGAAGGATTTTCATTTTGTAAATTCCCTTTTGTTTTCGAAGTGAAAGAGAAAGCCTTGATTATGGAGTACGATGCAGAGCTACAAATAAAAGTAAGTAAAATGTTATAACTTATTTTGTTCTGTTGTCATATGTTATAGTCCGGGCATCTTGACTGTACATTTTATGTTTTATATAATTGGTTAAAATGTCGCATTCACCAATTTTTTAGTTCACGTGATTGTTAGCAAAAATAAAAATATACAGTTAGTCTTTCAGTACCCCACAATTCGTTCTGCGTTTGTATAATTTGTATTAACCAATCAGAAGGCAAGAAACATTATTCCCATGATTAAGATGGAACAAAAGGATATAATGAGGTGATGTGAATTAACAATATGACAATAACTAATTCCCAATTTACTGATCAAATATATACATTATATTTCATGAGTTTATAAGTTCTTAATAATAGATTTTTGTTGTGTGATAACACTTATAAACATCTAATTTCTTTTTTGATTTAGGATACGGTCATTAAAACCCACACGAATAATTTGATAGGACTATTCAAAGGTATGCTCGACTTTCCACAGAATCCTTTCCTTGTGTTGAACATTAGACGAGATTGGGTGGTGGAAGACACACTCAAAAATATACTGGCAAAGGACGTAGTCGACCTCAAAAAACCATTAAAGGTTCGTTTTCACAACTCTCACGCGTTAGCATTTAGAGAATTTTAACTTTGTTCCCAGCGTGCGACAAACATCGTATCAATATCTAGTTATTAAAAACATGCTTTTTTTAACCCATGCAGGTAAAATTTGTGGACGAGGCTGCTGAAGATGTAGGAGGCGTTAAAAAGGTAAAGCTTTACTGATCTAAAAAAAGAAAAAATTGGGAGTCGTTTTGTTACGTTTATTTATTTTCGATATATATTTATTTTTTATTTCACAGGAGTTCTTCTTATTGTTAATGAGAGATTTGTTCGATCCGAAATATGGCATGTTTGACTTTTTTGAAGAAACTGGTTTCATATGGTTCAAGAACGGGGTATTTTTATTTTATTTTTCTCTATTTTTTTGTGTACTTTGTAGAACAAGAAAAGTGAAACATTCAAATAATTGAACTTTTCGGTACACCTGTTTCCTGTTGGAAAATATTGAAACTGCGATAAGCAATGCGACAGATGCTATCGCGTAGTTATCTCCCAGTGATAACCAAGCTTTACTATAATGGATCAATATTATTGAAACCTTCCAACCAAAACCCAATTCAGAAACCAAACAAAATTAAAAAGGGATTTATAATGTAAAGCAAAATAAAAGAAGATATGTTTGTAAACATCAAAGGATTATCTTTTTTAATCGAATTAAAAAAATGTAAAAATACTTAGTTTTATTTATGATTTGCCCTAAAGTATGCAATAATTTTAGGTACTGTACTATTATTAATAAAAAAAACTCTTTCTTCTTATAAATCTTTTATCAGTGTTGTGGAAAACCAAAAACCAAAGACAGAAACCAAAACATCATGAAAAAGTTTTAATATAAAGCAAAACTAAATATTTATAAGCAAAAACAGAGCTATACAAGTACAAAACTATTAACCAATTTAAATCAATTTAAAAATACCTTAATAACAACTCAAATCAGTTTGATACTTGTGGAAGTTCCAACATAACAACAAAATCACAGATAAAAAAAAAAAAAAATGCATGTAATTGTAAACACTTGTGACAGAGATTCGGTATTATAAAATAGATTAAACTAAGATAAGATGTTTACAAATTTACTTACACCCTTACACACAAAAATGACGCTTTAGCCGATTTTTTCTCTTAATTAAAAGTAAATTCTTGGGACTGAAGTTGAATTAGAAAAGTTAGGGGTTCGAATAAGAGCATTCAAGTACGTTTCCAATTTGTTGGGAAGTTACCTGATAGAACACTCTGTTTTAAGACTTCATGCAAACTGGGTATAAATGCGTCAGGATATGGCTGTAAGTCACAGGAGGTGATGTTTTCGTGACCACCAGCTTTTCCCAGTTTCACTTATTCCTTGAAAGCTTAAGAGAATGTTTCCACGTTCGTATCAAAGTTGACAAACGTTGGCAAAAAAGTTATTCATAATACCACTTTGTCAGCGTTCTCTAAGATTACAGTGTAGTTGTGCAAAAGCGGACAAATGTTTGAGTTTGTAGGTTTATCCTGGAATGCTTGATCTATGGAACAAAAGTATTTAGATGATTTTGATTTCTGGAATTCGTTTTCCCAAAAATTCACCTTCAAGTTTCGTATATTGTTTGTACCTTAGTTATACGAAATGCGTAGGGAAATTTTTGAAATAGTTTTTCACTCCTTTTACTTTTTGCCATTTAAACATTATGCATATTTATTTCAACACAAAAATACACTAATAAAGTGGCTGAACTCACTGAATCAAATGGAAGATAACCAAACGTATACAATAGATTTCATGAGCTCATTCATGATATTATCTTCTTATTTTATCTTGTAATGATTTTTTGGTTCGTTCCAGTCGTTCAAAAGACCTGAGATGTACATGTTGATTGGTGTGATATGTGGGCTGGCAATTTACAATTCTACCGTGGTCGATGTTCCTTTCCCTCTCTGCTTGTATAAGAAGCTCTTGGATAGGTGAGATGAATGTTTCTCTACCTCTCATTTTTGTTTGCTTGTTTGTTTGGAGAATATCGTTCATAACTAAATCTGCTACATGTATCCACTTCCTATAACGATATACGGATTGGATTGAGCTAGTTTATTTTCTATTTGATTTGTTTAATTAATTTTATCACGTGGGGGTAGATGTTTTCTTCACGTGATGCGATGCAAAACAAACCGTTATTGTTTAATAGAACCATTCAAATAATTGTTTTTTTAGTCCGGTCTGAAAATCGTTCAGATTTTGTGTATGTTTCCAATGGAAATTATACAACTGACAGGAACGAAGCACTTGTCGGATCTAATCTTATCTGTGGAACATTATCCAAAGTTGAACCCTTCTGAAAGAGAAGAGAGAATTTTTAGTACTTCTTTTTAATAGTTTTGATTAATTTAATAAACTATTATATTGTTATACGAGCCAATTACTTATTTAATAACCCCATATTATTCCTATGATACTCCTTAATTTCATCCTTTGAGATTTTATATTGTTTATAAAAAAAAAACTTTTGTCATATAAATAAGAACATTATTGTAATTTTTTTTAATGTTTTCTGAAGAAGGTATGGCACATACCGAAACATGTCAATCTAAACAATCGTGTATTTTTTTAAATTTATATCTATTCTGATATTAAATAGAAATTTTGGATAATCCAAGTATTGTAAATAACATGTTCTTTGCAAAAATATTTTTTTTCTTAGGAAAATCTCCCTAGATGATTATCGTGATTTGGAACCTGATGTTTTCCAGTAAGTTATCTCTTTTGTTGTGTATTATCAACTAAAAATCTTGACACCAATATTTTGTTTGAATTAAAAGGTTTGCGACTATATGACGATGACCCTGTTTTACTAGACAAAGCAGAAAATATACCACATCACGGAAATAGACCTTATCGGAGTTTTCTGAAAATAGTAACCCACGCAATGCATTCTGGGATCGAGTCGGGGATAGAATCAAAACAGGTTTCAGTAGTAGTGAGCAGGCGAAAATATTTATATATAAGTGTATCAAGTTGTAAACTTTAACCACGGAAGACTTGATATGGATAAAAACAGATAATTATTGAATTAAAGGAAGTATTTCTGATATGAGTTTTGACGCAAGAACTTTACAGCCAATAAACTTTGGTAAATGGAAAGTTTTGGACATCAAGAAATTCTTAAAGATAACCACCTCAACCAAAGACATTTCATAACTTAAAAAGGATGATTTAATTCTTTTGCAAATGAAGACTTGGCAGAAAATGTGCCTAGTAACATACTGCGAGACTTAAATTGATATCCCAGGTGAATATTTATTCAATTTACCATTACCAACTGCTTCACTGTGCTTACCAACCAAGACAAATACTGAAATTTTTTCTTATGTTTTATCTGTTCCAACGTCATCAATGCCCACAATTAAGCACTATCCAAAAGTTATGCCATGTATGACACAAAGTGATTTTAATCAATGGACTGTCACTCAGCTTCATGACTTTATAGCTGATCGCAGTACTAAAAATAGTGATAATAAGCAGCAGAAGCTTATAGAAATGTTTTTGGAACATTCAAAATTTACTTATAATTTGTTCAAACTGATGCAGCTCGAGAATTGAAAACCATCAAAGAGGACAGAGGTAAATTGATAATAGAAACGGTTAAGTGACACTTCCCGATCCAAATAAATTGATTGACAACTGGCTTTCCGCACCTTTACTTCTTCTTGACACTTCACACACTGTATGTCTATATAAATATAAGGATATAGAAGATTATTTGCTAAAACAATGTGGTAAAGCTGTCGTCACATGCTTTGCACAAAAAGGAGTTGGTGTGAATCTTTAAGACAGCAGTTTTTGCTTGTTATATATATGCATATGCATATTTCCTGAACTAAAATCTAGTATGCAGGGCCGACGAAAATAAAGTAAAAAATATTTTCATCTAAGAAAAATAAAAAAGTTGCTAAAATAAACTACACCACGTTTATATTTCAGCTATTTATTATTGTGTTACTAATTAGCTATTTTTTCTTTTGCTACGCCACATTTTTTCATGTATAAATTTTGTGGAAGAAAATCGTTTTCAACAACATATTTTCTTTTACACACTTCCTTTAGTGAAGGACTGTGTGTGTTTTTTACATTCTAATTCGATAAATATATAATTTTTAATAGCATTGTAGCCAATCTAGAGGCCTTAAATTTAAAAAACATTTCTAGCCCTTTGGCCCCAACCATGATGGGGCCTCCTTAGTCACTACAACCTTTGGCCCCTCCACTTTCAAAAACGATTCGTCAGCCATGGTTTGGTGAAACATGAAATTTAATAATCTGTCAAAGATACTGTTGGACATTTAATAGACACAGTGTGTCTTGTTGAACAAAATTAAAACATTCCAGAAGAATTTTTTTTATTGATTTTCCTATTGCTTTGAAAAAGTAAATAAATAAAATAAAATAAAATATTCTTTATTTTAATCCTTTAGTCATCATAGAATCATTATAGACTTTGTTTATTTTTTCTCTTATTCTAAATTTTAGTTCATTTTGGTCTGTAATAGTTTTTCAATATTTTTACCAAATTTTCTGCATTTTTATAAAAATGAGAAACTTTATACCAGATTGTTCAGCAACCTTGCTTTATTGAGAAAGGGCATTTCCTTGAATAATATCCTTTATTTGGGAAATAGCTCTTTCGTCATGAATCCTTGCTATTGCAAAGTCTGTTTTGCAAATTTTATAGTAGAGAATTTTCAGAGGTTATAGAAATAAATTTTTACTAAGTATTTTTTTGACTTGTACGATGAGAATGTTTTGAGTTTGTGCTTTTGCAAAGCTTTCTATTCTCCTTCTGTGATCTAATATTGCAATATTGGGCTAAGCAGAAAAGTAGTTTAGAAAATAGCTTTAGCTGTAATAGTTGAATTTGAACTTTGACTCATTCCAAATCTATATACCAAATCGTCTTACCAAGAAGTCCAAGTCTGATTGTAACAAAAGTCATAAACATTTCTTCCTCACCAGATAGCTAATATTTTGGTCTATGTTTTTTCCTAGAGGACTCTTTATTTTGTTGCTTCTTTAAGCAATAATTAATCCAAGGTACTTTGTCCCTTAAACGTTCATATAGCCATAGCCAATTGGGAATCTCATAGTCATCGTCATAAGGGCGATTTGAAGTTTTGTGGAAAACTTGAAATTTTGCATGGATGAATTTAAGGCGATGAATGACTATGTCGTATAATGTTTCATTGGAACAGCCAACCACAACAAAATAATCATACCTATAGGCATTCTGAAGTTATAAATCACAAACAATTTGAAACTTATTTCACTGACTTATTGCACTTTGGCTGAAGATTAACGAATAATAAACCATGATGGCCGCTTGTTTTGATTTTATCCCCGATACGATCCCAGAATGCATTACGTGGTTAATATTTTCCGAAAACTCCGATAAGGTCGTTATTATTTACGGTGGGTGGTAGTCTGTACCACAAACTAAAGTGATTTGAGTACCATAGCACTAGTACTTTAGTTATTCGTACACATATATGTGACAATTTGCACACATTTCCTAATAATTATAAAGTTGAAAACAGGTCGAAGTCGCAAAGAATTACATGACTTTTCGTTACATGAACTTCATTGTGATGAAATGGTCTTCATATTTTTATTTTTATTTATTTAGTGGTTTACAAGAGATGTTGGAGTATGACGAAGACGATTTTGATGATATTTACGATATGAACTTTCAGGTATGCTAGTTCGAAAAAAAAGTATTTTTTATATCTTTTTGTATGAAGCTAACTATACTATTTCCTCCACGTTTGACGCCCGGCAAATACATGATTTTTATAAGTTGAGGTTGGATGTGTTAATGGTTTTGGTAATCTTATTAAAGGTTTTTTTAAAAAAAGGCCTGTATTTAGACGATATCAATATTATTTGTTATGATGTTTGTAAAAAGGATAGTTGTGAGATAAATGTTTATTCTAAACACAATTTCTTACAAATAAATAAAGAAATTAAGAAAAAGGCTCTTATGAGAGAAACGTGTACTGTCTATGAAAAAACTTTCTGTCATTCATGCCCCATCATGCATAATTTCTATATTGAATAACATAGGTAGTGGAGACATCGTTTGGTGAAATTAGGACAGTCAGTCTGAAAGAGAACGGTGAAAATATCAGTGTATCACAAGAAAATAGGTAATACTGTATGAGATAACTTATAACCTTCTTGCCCTTTTCACGTCAAAACCCTCATATAAAATACCTTCCAAAATGCCTATTTTATGTAACCTTTACGGGTTTCATGATAAAGACTGATTTGTTCTAAAGCCTATTTTGGAAAAAAATCGGAGAGAATTGAGGTTACTCAGGAAATGTGTTTTTTTTACAAAGACATTCTCTCAACCGCTATGCTAATTAATGGGAAAACTTTCATCGCACCGCTTTTAAAGTCACAAACAATTTCGTATTGTATCGTATTTATTATTACCATTTTTTGTCTTTGAAACATTTATTATTTAGTGAAATATTTGTCATAACATATCTTATCTGCAGCAAGCTTAATTCTTTACAAAGTTATGACTTGCGACGAATTTCTTGCAAAACGATTCTCATAAAAAAGTTTTACATTCTGTTCCCGTGTACAGAGAAGAGTACGTGAAATTGTTTGTTGAATACAAACTGCAGTTGTCGGTCAAACGAGAATTCGACGCGTTCAAAGATGGCTTTTTGCGTGTGTGTGGTGGAAATGTGATTGGTTTCCTTCATCCTGGTGAATTGATGGAGTTGATCGTGGGATCACAGGACTATGATTTCTCCGAACTAGAAAAAGTATGTTTTGTTTTTAATTTTTACAGTAGTTTTAACATCGCTACGTACGATAGAGAACGTACAATCGAAGGAAAATGTATTAATTTCAGGTTTTTCAATAAAACGCGAGCAATCGATCTAGCGCTTAGGGGGTTATCATATGAGCCCAGTTAGCCAGGCTGCCTCAGTAAGCGGGCTAAACTTAACTTGCTGTTATATGGAATTTTCCAGCCCGTTTTTTTATAGAACTGATCACATGATATGTTTGTTTACATTTTTATTTTTGGCGTGTAATTTTTTAGGTAAAAACATTGTGGCATCAAGAGATTTATTATACATGTGGAACCAACAATTTTATTTCGTTTTAACAATATATTTCGACATATTTATGTCATCATCAGGTTAATAGTATCTAAAATCAATAAAATCAGATATAACATTACAAAATATACAGAAATCAAATCACTATACAACCGTTCTATACGTATAACTATCTACAAATGCACAGAATAAAAAGGGCGATTTTTACAAAAAAAAAAAAAAAAATACCTAGGCAAGAATTGATAAAATGGCAGAATGAATACCCCAGAGACTATAGGAGCGCAATAAAACAAGAAAATAATTAAAACTTAATGACTAAAGTGTGGCTTATGTATTCGTCTTTCATATTCAATACCGGCTTGGTATCATTTATGAGAAGTGCCTCGAGGATCATTAGTTGTTTTTGTGTCGTTGATGTTGCTAAAACTTTCACGTTTGATCGAGTTAGCAATACTCTAAAGCTGTTGGAAAAAACAAAAGAAAAAGATTTACTAACATATGTGAAACTCGTTTGGTGTAAAGTTTATGTTAAAAATAAAGCCATTATTTGTGTTCAAAATCGCTCGCGCTAGAGATGGTTGATGATTTTCCCAAAATCTTCGCGCGAGTATTTTCTATTACGAGAGCTATTCTTAACGCGCGTTTGATTTTCTTCCATAAAAAGCCTGGATTTTCTTCTAGTTTTAATTATGTACTTCATTTTAAGGGAAATAAAAACTCGTTATTATAGACTAAATCATTACGGGTTATCATTTACCCTCATTTTAAATATATAATTTTGATGTCCATACTCAATAAGTTGAGTTGTTTATACATGATCAGGAAAAGACTAATATGTGAATTTATTGTTTTCATTGATACCTCCAGAAGGAAGTATTTTGCTGAAGTAATCCTCTATAGGAGAAACGAAACGATATCTTTGAAAAAATTTCGTTTTTATTTTAACACAGGTTGCTGATTACAAAG
>JAUEKX010031856.1:1634-11929 GCA_031834005.1 Dendronotus venustus
AAATTCGTTGGCAGTGTATTTTCGACTTATCAAAGGTTATCAAAATTTCATTTCACACAGTGTTTTGTTTGATTGAAATAGGTAATGCCAGCATATTTATTAAAATTATGAATCACATATTTTATAATTACTTTTGTACGAAATCATTTCTTATGCTTTTTTTCTTCTAACTTACGATTAAAACATTATTCCTCAGTGTTTCATAACTGTTTTTTTGTCTTGTTTCATTTTGATAGGTCTCATCATTTGGATGTGAGGCATTTGCTATCCTCTTTGATGACATAGACCCTGAGTTGTCTGAAGCAGATCGTAGCACCTTTCAGTCTTTTGGGTCAGCTCAAGTGTCGATTTCCAATGAGATTTATGAACACCTGTCTCAGCCTAAACTTTTCCTCTTTTGTCCGACTGGTATGTTTGATATTTGATGTGTCAAATAACTTTGTATTTTATATTGTATACTAGCTGCAGGAGCCGTCCCCTGTAACGGGATTTGGGTGAGGTGGTGTGCAAACAACCTCTTAATTTCAATAATAGATTGTGCAAAAATGTAAGACAGATATTTCTAATATTTATACGATACCACAATGAACACATCCAATGACAATAATGATGTTATTTGCGTGGCACCATCGTGCACTCATAAATGTACAGCTTTTTCCAATTTATACGATACCACAATGCACACGGTGTGAATTGGTGCTTTTAAAAACGAACGTTCATCTTGAATGCAGGTTGTAAAAATGTCGTCCTTTTCTTTCAAACTTTCGTTCCTCGAATTAGTTTCTAAAACACTGTCTTTGCTTTACATAGGTCAAAATTGAACAAAAAGAAAGCCGTTATTTTGACCACTGGTTAATTTGTATACGCTATACGAAGTTTCATTTCTGACAGTTTTGTTTCCTTTCAGACATAGTGGAATCAGACACACAGACGGTGCCTTTTATAGATATAGATTATTAGATTGATGATAATTCATGTCAAGAAGATTAGTGTATGAAACAAAACAATTTTACTCTTGTACTCCTCAGTCTTGATGATAGAGGGGTGGAACCCTAATTGTTCAGTGTTGCTTGCTCAGTACATTTTTAAAGCTTATCATTTTTCTATAACATTTCTTTTTCCTCCTTCAGAATATTGCTCATCTCGTGCAATGCCAGATGTCGCTTCTTCAGAATATCTGAATACTATTGGTTCCAAATTGTTACCTGGAATAGATGTAATGTGGACAGGTATGTATCCCTTATTTCAAGCACCAATAATGTTCTTCAGTTGTCTTGTATCATATCTGCTTTAGGGAGCTTGCTCTTTAAGCTCCGTGAAGTTAATTATGAATTAAAATTTTCTTGCAAGAAAAGAAATGATGTTTATTTATTTTTAAAACATTAGAATTACTGTATTTATTACATTAGATGCAACTGCTCTAGTAGACACAAGAACAAATACAGTACTTTTTTTCTCTTTTACTTTTACGCATGCTGAGACAAAAAAAATAAGAAGGTATTAATGGAAATTCTAGAAAATACTGAACAGCAATAAATCGACACAATGTCCAATCAAAGTCATGTCGTTGTTTGGAACTATGACTGTTGCTAGTCTCTACTTTGTGGATTACCATCACTGCATCATTCACTTGTATTTCAGTGTTGGCAAAGTAAAAAGGGGGAAAAGATGTGAATCTATTTTTGCTTCAGCGACTGGTGATTACTGTTTGGTCCCTGTTAGGTGCCATTTATACAGTACATGTTTGGTTTCACAATATAATTCATTGATTCATTTATTCCAGGTCCACGAGTTATTAGCAAAAAGCTCAGCATTCAGTCATTAGAAGAAATAGCTTCAGTGCTCAAAAGACCAGCCGTTATATGGGACAACATTCATGCCAATGACTATGATCCAAGGCGTATTTTCTTGGGACCATACGATGGGCGTTCACCTGAAATTATTCCTTACATAAATGGAGTGATGACAAACCCAAATACAGAATTTGAAGCTAACTTTATGGCCATTCACACACTGGGCCAGTGGTCGAACTCAAATCCTGATGGAGTTAAAAAAGACATCATTTCAAGTGAGTTGATTTTCCTCTTGGGGGGGTTCCTCTTTAATTTGGTCATATGTTTGAAGCTAGAAGAATCATACTGGCCAGTGCTAGAGAGACTCATTGGTTAAGGCCCCCTTCAGTAATCCTGCAGCTCAGTCAAACTAGATTTTCTCACGCGATAGGTGACTCAATAGAGAACAATACCAACATTGATAGTTATAAAACTATATTCATGATTTTTTAACTTTTCATCAATGATTTCCTGAGATTAATTTAATGGTTATGTCAACCTTATATCTATCAAGATTCTGTTAACAAGAATAAAATCAGTACTATTTTAGATGTTAATTTGATATGATATACAGTTTGAGCTGTCAGTTCAGTGATTGGAGGATGAAAGAGAAAAGAAGTTTCAAGCTTTCATTTTAGAGAAATATTTTCATGTTTTCTTATGCTTCAAAATTGTATAACCTTTTCTTTCAGGAGATCGATTAAGTCCTATTGCTGCAGACATCAAATTGGAAACAGAAAGTGATTTCAGATCAGATGAAGAGATGCCTACTCAAATTGAGCTACGCTACCAGCCAAAAGTAGCTCTAAAAGTGGCTATGAATCAATGGATCTCAGAGATCCACACTCACCGAGAACCGCCTCGCCAACCATTTCCTCAAGCTGTTCCAAAATTTCTGCCACCAGGTCAACTACCCAACAGCCCTTGTCTATCTCCTACGTCAACTCCCCCAGTCCTCGTTGTCCCCACCCCTCGAGTCCCCGACACATCAGCCATTCCGTCGTGTGCTCCAGGCAATCCATCCATCCCACCAGGAGTTTCTCCATTTCCTCCAGCTCAACTTCAAACTCCCCTGGATATTCCGTCCACAGCCCCTCCTTGTTTGGACCCAGCAGAGCTGGAGTTCCCTCAAGTCAATTCTTACATGCCAGCATCTCCTCCAGCAGGATTACCCTTGCCAGACATAATCAAAACTTGTCTTACTCCGTCTTCTACTACCACATCCATCTCTATGTCAGGGGGGATGTCAACAGTTCAGTTGGTGAACTCAGATCATCAACTGCCTGACCCACTACCCACTTTCCTACAACCTTCCAGTGTTCCAGTCAATAGTTTGTCTGAAATGACCCCTTTGGATTTTGATTCCTTATCAGATTCAACTTCAGGAGCAGAGCCCATGGAAGTGGCTATGCCATCTTGTTCATCTGATATTGCTGATAATACCCAACTTTCATCGGCTCCGGTACCTGAAACCAATGATACACCTTTACTTGAAAAACAAAATTCTTCAGATAGTCTAATGCAAGTAGAAAGTTATGAATTGGAGAAGAAAGAAGACGAGCCTGTGAACAAAGATAACTATCTGTCTGAAGAAGATGTTTTGCTCTTAATAGATCTGTTTTACACCCCGTTTGAACATGGTTCCCAGGGAGTATTTATGTTGCAGAAACTGCAATGGTTAAGGAATAATTGCCATTCTATTTCCAAAACACATGGAACAGGAACCATATCATTTGAGGTTTGTTATTTTTCATTGTTTTATCTAGTGCAATTTTGTTGTACAATAATTTTAACTTATATGATATGTCAATGCGAATACAATGGGCTCAAATTAAAATGTCGTGTAAAATTGAATTCTTGTATGTATACTGAATGTTTCTAAGGCTTAAATAATCTTATCATTTTAGTGTAAAGTCTCCAAATTTTTTAATGATTTTTTATCTTCTTTATGAGTAATAGTACAAAATTAAATTTTCATTTAAGTGTTATGGGGATTCTGCACAGAAAACTATGTAAGAAAAAAAGTAATGGTGACCAACTTTTTAACCATACCAAAGGCAGTTTTCAAGAAGAGGCTGAAGATTTAAGAATGAGTATTATTTATCTGAATATTGCAGGCAACAGAATGGCATCACCAAGCTGAGGAGTTTTTTGAAAAAGTTGATTCGGTGATTGCTTTGCTGAGCAAACTGGTGTTTAGTCCAAACAAGTCCTTCATGTGTGATATGTACAGTTATGTTTGGGATCTGGTCAGCATTGTCAAGATTACCAAGGCTTTTGTACAGTGGCTTTGTAAGTATTTCTTTTAAGCACAAAGATAGGTCTGTTGTCCGCATCACCCCTTGTTTTCCGTATTCATATGGGCTCACCTTTTATCCTTGCTGTTTGAAATTCCCCCAGCAGACCGGTTTGCTCTGAAACTTTTTTCAGTGCAGCTAGCCAGTGAGGCATGTTGTACCACCATACTGATTAGATTGCACCCGAGTGAAATCAGGGAAAATTGTGACATTTTTTCTAGAGAATATTTCAATATCTTTTTGCCAGATTCTTTTAGTTGGTCAAAGTGTTTGCTTTCTAAATAGATATGTTGACTTCATTCTGAAGTTTCGTTCCAAAACCAACAAAAAGTTTTCATTTTCAAATTTAGAATGCTATGATAATCTAAAATCAGTACAGTAGAAGTTGGATTCAACGAGGTCGTCGGGACTGACGACATGATCTCGTTGTATGCGACCTCTCGTTATACGTGACGTTGGGTATAACGAAAAGTAGCATACAGGGATTTCAACGGGCCTCGTTGTAGCCGACTTCACGTTGAATGTGACCTCGTTGAATCCGGCGCCCACTGTACTGGATTTTTATTATTAATTTAGTTGGACTACAATTCTATCATCTAATTATTTTCTAATCTCTTCTTTTCTTCCTGCCCCCCAGCCTTTGGACAAGCGACACAACCCCAAGCTCAACAAACAACCAGCTGTGTCACATGTAGGCATCTAGTGTTCAAACTTTTTTTTGGGGGACTAGGTTAGCTTTACAACATGCAGAGATGCCACTTTTTCCGTCAATTGTCGGAATTCCGTTGTTTTATGCAGAGCCAGAGAGAGCTTACTATTCACTGTTAGCAAATGATAGAGGTTGCTGTGGCTAGTTTTGTAGTTATAACTTTCCACGTCTTAAAAACTTCTGCCAGAAGAGCAAATTGTTGCCGTGAAGACTTCACAAGCACCGTTTGCTTTGTAACCCATTTGATAGAGTCAAGTCGTTGAAGCTCGCTAATGCTGGGATTTGAATGGTGGAGATTTGCGTGGCAGGCAAGCTATAAGTGGTGGTCAAATATTTTATTTTGAACATTCTGAATTGTCTAAAAGATTGTGAGTAGAGTACTGATTTTATTCTTTGTGTGTTCTTCCGCATACATGTTAAACTAGGAATACAAAGTTAATCTGTTTAGATACATTTTTATCTGTAGTATATAACGATGACTTTATAATTAAGAAACTTTTCGATCAAATTTATGGACCATTTAATCATTTTTGTTTTAAAGAGAAACAATTATAGATCGATTTTGAAAAGACTATCTATACAGTAATACAGTTCTTAATCTTATCTTTTTGTATCACAGTGTGATTTGTGTGAAATAAATGTTACTATACTAAATAGATATGTTAATATTGTTATTGTTTGCCACCATTCGCACATACTGGTCAGATAAATTTTTCAGACCCCAGTGGCATCTCTGATCATGACAGCGTGGGAAATAATTGACTTGTTTTGTTAAATGCTGCAGCTTTCAATTCGCGCCTGTTATATATTTAACACTAATGAGTTTTATTTCCTACACAGGTGGACAAGCCATATTTCTTAACTATTCAATGGCTAAAGGGCAAGAGTGTTAGGCAATCATTTTGAACATGCTATCAATTCTCAGTGTGGTGTTGCTTTCTTTTTAATCTTTTCCATTTTTTAAAATGTTTGTTTAAATTGAATTTGTTCCGTTTTCTAGTGTTATCATTGTTTTGTTTTTTTCTTTGTTCAAAATGATATTTCAAAGAAAGATATGTTCTGGTACATTAATGTGAATTGCAGTAAATTAGGAATGTTAAAATGTTCCCCACCCCTCGGTTTAAACTGAGAATTGATGTGCAATCAAAAGTTTTTCTTTCTTACCTAAAAACATCTTTGGAAAAGATAATTTTAATCTATCCTTGCTCACAGGATTAGATGTTAAATATTTGGTGTTTATACACACATAATATTTCATTATGGATTGTATTTTTGTAAAGATCTTTCTGAACTTAATTAATTTTTATTTGGAAAGAAAAACTTTCAAAAGCTATTGTCTCTACACTCTTGCACATGACACTAACTTAATACAAATAAGTAGTATCCCTTGCTTTGGATAGTAAAGTATGGTCTTGTTAATGAAAAGCCAAGTTTCCCTCTCTTCAAACAAATTTTAAAGAGGGGAAACCCTTGAGACAAAATTTTGGTTTGTTTGACAGTGCAAGTACTGTGTTTCTAATTATTTATTGAAGAGAGGAGAAATGGAAACAGTCATATAGTTTTAAGTCCTTTAATAATATTGAATAATGTTTTATCAGCATCTTTTGGGATTATTTTTTGTTTTATTTGTTTTCATCCCTGCTCCCTCGCTCTTCCTTTATTTAATCATCCAATTTTCAATTGTTTTGCATTTATTTCCTGGTTCAGGGTTTACAAAAAGCTATAGAGAAGCATTTTTGAATGGTGCGCAGGAACCCTGGATATTCCGTGGAGGTCTTCAGTCAGAGCTGCAAGTATGTATCTGAAGGCCTGTTGACCTTTTTTCAGGTGTCTCACCACCTCCGTGGTTACTCTTGATTTTAGGGAAAGTCATAAATCATACTGGATATAATATAATGTTTTCATGAATTTTAGCAGCAGCAGAGAGTGGATCTCCTCATGTTTTAGTAATTTAATCATGTTTTGTCCGTTTTTGTTGCTTAAAAATGTCGTTGAAGGATTGCAGTAAATCTTACGTGGACTCCACTTTTGATATGCAACGTTAATGGCTTGTTTTATCTAATAGTTTTGACTTTTCATGAAACTAATAATATCTTGGATTTTAGCAGGGGACTGTCCTTACTCAGATAAAATTACTGAACTGGAATTAATTCAACCATTATTTTTTCACAGTGGCTGCACACATCTTTTGCACCATTATCTCAGATTTCCTCTATATGTGATTTTTCATCCATATGACAGATCAAGAATATTTCATCATAATATTTTTTATAATGTATTTTTTTTCTTGCTGCTTTTATTCTTTCACCAATACTATGTGTATGTGAAAGTTTGAATAATAGGTTGGATTCAGCCTGTTCATATTTTTTTCCCAAGAAAAAAAAGCTGAAATTCCTAATGAAAACAATAGGAACGAATGCATACCAATGTGTAACCTTTCCTCTTCAATTACGAGTAGATATCTAATTCCATTTTTTCCAAATGGTGTACTTTTTTCTGTGTAAAAAAGCTACATTGTTAAATGATAATTCTTTCCTGGTTTTATGCTGTAGACATTTCCTAAGGCTTTTCCCCCATTGGTAAAATGATAAGGAATGGTGTATTGTTCATTATTATTTTACCAGTAATTCCTGTAAGGGTGTATGGGCTAGTGGTTTTGAAATACATTTTAAGCACATTAGCATAGATGAAAGTTATGGTGTGAGAATAGAAAGCTCTGCGTAGATGGTTTGGCTACAATTTAAATCCAGGAATGATTTTATGAAGAGGAAACATGTACAGTCTGGTATGCACACAATCTTTTTGTTTTCATTTGAAAGAATCTTTCTGTTCAAGCTTGCAATTTATAATCTCAAGTTGATTTTGTGATAATGCATTATCTTTAAACAAGAATAATTGGTACTGAGAAGCCTGTCATTGCATCAATATTCTATTCTATATTTTATTTAGTTCTGTATTATTTTTGGCATATTGTGAAAAATGTAAATGTGCAAAGAGATCTCTTTGTCACTGCACTACATATGAAAACGTAGTGTTGCAATGGTAGGCTTAATTCGTAATGAATTGGTACAGGATGAAAAAATGAGCTCATTTATGTTTCATTTGTTATCCATCATCAACTTGTTTTTATTATTGTTGCAACGCTTTTAATGCAAAATCAGAAAGATTCTTATGATTTTTTTTATCTCAGAAGGAATGATTATTTAACAAGTTTCTGTCATCTTTTTCATTTTGGCAAATATTTTGATTTACTACATAATTATTTTCATTTGAAGAAAAACAGCATAAAATTGAATTTCCTTCTGTCATCAGTCCTAGTGTCCGTGATATTTTGCATATCAATACATGATTTAATCAATAATTTCCCAACCAGTCAACCAGTGTAGTAGAAATCTGAACTGAAAAGTATTCTTTATTCTAATTTTGAAAACAAAGAAACAAGTTGTGTAGTTACTCTTGAAGGGAAACTGATTGAACAAACAACTTTCACTATAGTCTCCATTTGATGGAAGGAGAGCAACTCCTGTCTTGCATTCAAACTAAAGTCAGAACGATTTATTCACTCAACATACAGCTGAGATTGGATGTAAAAGGATTGTTGGGACCAGAGCCAAATCGTTTTTATTGGCAATACATATAGCCATATATGATTATGTAGCACATCTGACAATTATGACTTTGAGTAAGTACTGTTCGGGATTTTAGCTCAGTCTTCTAAACAATCCTGTTATTCAGTGAATTGATGGAGTACACTTCGAGACTATTATTCAATTCTCTTTGCAGCAAACCCCTTCTATAATAGCCTACAGATTTTAGATCCCTGTCATAACTAGACTTTTAGCGACAAAGAGGACATAAACACAAGGATTCTTAACACCAGTTATAGCCAATACTGTTTAAAAAACTACCCTTCTTGATTGAAGATGAAGATAAAAACTAATGGGACTAGGACTTCTTGAGAGAAGGAATCACATTTTTTTTTTGTTTAAAAATGACATTGCCAAAATGAAAAGAAATATTTCACATTGTCTACAAAGGTCTGAGATATTGGTGCATAGTTGTCGTCAGCTGCTGGGAATCCTGAGTTTGGACAGTTTCTGTGCTTCTATACCGGATTGATTTTATGACTAAATATTTCATGTTGTTCAAAGCAGAAAAGAATTGAAGGGCAGTGGCTGTATAAACTAGCAAGTTAATTCTTCTAATTCTAATCATGGTATAGTTAAATAGTGCCTTGTTTGTAGTGTTGTGTGTGCTCAATAACATTTCATGACAGGCACATTGTAGAAGATATCTTTGACTAATGCCTATGTTTTGCCTGAATTTCCAGAGGCTATTGCCTGTAGATAGCGCTCATGATCTGTTTTACATCAAACCGCCGGATTACATTGTGTCTAAGTCATTCACACTCAGACCCTATCAACCTTTGGATGAGGTGAGTTGGGTTTGTTTTGTTTTTTTATATATATTACTCTACACATATAATCATGCTTTGCCCATGATCACATACTATTGTTATCATTATTATAAGCACGATCCGATTTCCGACACATCAGGAGTCTGGAGAAAAGTAATGTTTGTGGTCACTGAATTGAGATTCCCTATGTAATAATTGGTTCATAGTGATATGATGATTGGGAGTGAGATGGTGCTTCAGACACAGTACGATGGAAGAAGACTTTGACATGTCGCAAAAGGAAATATTGACAGTGCAATATGCAAAGCCTTAGGATTCTTATTTTGCTCAGCTGCATCATTTAACATCTGTAAAATCTATCGCTGTTGGGTTTTTAAAGATATTATTTTTCTACTGTAAGTTTAAGTAGGCCTTTTATGGATTAAACCTGCTTTATCTGATTTCTAATTTTTTCAGCCATGAATAGAAAAAGCATGAAATTTTCCGGAAATAAATCCTTGTCCATTCCATGCACATATAGAAGAGTGGCTTGTGTCTGATGCAGATCTTGATTTTGATCATCTATAAGAGTCGATTTGTTGAAATTCCTGTTGAACAAGGTTATTTTGCTATTTGAACAAAAATGATACACTGTCCACTTGTAATACAAGTTGTATCGACATTTAGTCAAAATGGATCAAAAAGAATTTCTAGTACCTACATCAAGTTGTATTGTGTTTTTCGTATACAAATCAAATAGTTTCAACACAATATCTGTGCAACAGGAAAAGATATTGCAGAATGCTTACCTGAAAACTAATTCAGTTTTAAAAAATTGTTACATCCGTACATATATGATAAAAATAAGAGACAAATAAAGATAAGAAGACAGTTTGTGTAGCATTGACTGCACGGTGTTCCCATGACTATGCTTATTGATTTTATTATTTTTCCTTAACGTATGTTACTCTTCTAGTATAGCTACAAATATATTTTTATGGTCCAGACAATGTTGGTCGATATACAGACTGAGCTGTATATTAAGTTAGATTATTTTGACT
>JAUEKX010031967.1:1860-14193 GCA_031834005.1 Dendronotus venustus
TTTGTGACACAATCCACCAAGAATATAAAGAGTTTTTTCTTTAATTTAAAATTAATGATGCTGATGATACTTACTTTTAGGCCTCTGGTTAATTAACATAATTGCTTGTTTGAATGACTAATAAAGTCAATTTCAAGTTCAACACATAGAAACAGACAAGATATAACCCACAATGGCTCTTAACCGGTTGAAAAGAGAACGCGAAAAGGAGCAAAAGGTTGTCTTATTTATAAACCATATATGCAGTGTTGATGTAGATTAGCTAGTATTTATTAACAACGGCGTTAAAACAGAAAACAAGACAAATATATATAAAAATAGCATTTGTATTTTGGTTTTGTTGCCGCTTTATAAACTTTTTTATGCATATTTTTAGAGATTATTTTCTGAAGAAATTATCCAATCTCTAAGAAAAAAAAAATAGAAAAAAAAGAAGAAAGGACACGGGAAAAATGGCAAACAAATTCGCCTTATTTATTTTAAGATTTTTAACAAATCAGCAGCAGACTTTAGAACAGCTTACCTGCAAAATGTTTCGAGAAGAATTCCTGTCGTCATGTCCAACGGAGATACTAAAGAACGGACTCATGTAAGCGACATCGTATAATTTCTTAAACAGTTCCATCAGGTTCGCGTGTTTTGGCCGCGTTTTCGAGTCGAGATGTACAAAATTCGCGACATCATTCATCAGCGTGACGAGCGGCTGTATTCCCACTCTATTGATCTGCTTCAGGTCTTTGCAGCTGCGGTACATCTTATAGGCGTTGTATGTTGCTACACTCTTAACATCCTTCTCTGTTTTAACACGTGTATCTTCTAAAATGTCTTTGAGAACGCGTCGGTTCCGCTTGGAGACGATACTGATGGTGTCCCAGGATGATTCTCCGTCTGGTATCGGATTGTTTTTTATCCAACCAGCACACGAGTACAAGTAAAAATCATCGCACGGATCGATCGTCTTATCCATGGCTGACTGCATGAAAGCAGCTGCCTCTACACATCCAGAAGTGACGCATACTGGAGGTTTCGTTACCACAACTTCACCGCTTATGACAGGCTCGTTTTTCAATTTCTTCAATAAGTCTTTCTGATGGAAGAACAGGCACATGAATACAACAGCGATCAACAACAGAACCAACGCTAACACCAACAACGATTTGTTCACGAACCTGTACCAATGTTTGTAGACTCTCGAGTTGCTGTTGGGCGTCTCTATGGAAACGGTGATCTCGTTGTCATTGACGTTGAGACGATCGGGCCATTCCGAGTCGGATGGTTGTTTCGAGATGAGATCTTCAGTACTGTCTTCTGCTGACATCCTCCTCTGTCGCGTACGCCACGGTTTATTGATCATTCTCTTGATAATTTTCTCCTATTATATTATAATGTTTCTTGAAAAGAAAGGAAAGGGGAAAGCACTAGACAAAAGAGAAAATCGACAAAATCTCTAAGTTGACAAATAGTAATCACAAATCTAAACAATAGAAACAAGAAAGGAAAACAAGAATGGAATTATAGAGTTGGTGTAATTAAATTGTTTTTCTTTAAACAACAAATAATAAAACGTACTTTTTGTCGAAAAGAAAAACAGGGGGTAATAATGATAAGATTTGTAAAAAATACCAAAAAATAAAAAATAAAAACGAAAAGAAATAGAAAGGTTGTGGAAAACGAATGACGAATTTATGAGAAAACATCGATGTTCATTCTTGTTAAGAGTTGATCCACGAGCAACTACAATAGATAATCCATAACAAAATCCCTCAGCTAAACTCTTTAATTGAAAGAAAAAGACTTTCCAATTCAACAATTAATTACGTTAGTATGTTTGTTTATAAACATAAAACTTGTTCTCAACTCAACCTTTCAATTACTAACTCGCTCGTTCGCTTTTTTTTTTTTTTTTGCTTACTATATATCGTGTTTAAACAAAGTTCAATGTCGAAGAACACATGTCATTGCCAATTTAATTAAAATTAAATTTTACTCACTTTTCAATTAAGTAACAACAATTAAGCAATTATATCAAGTACCGTTTGTAAGAATCTTTCATTTTGCCCTGAACTTTGATGACCTAACATTTAATATCCCTTAACAGTTTTCAAGCTAAAATCTTATGCAGGCTGATGATATTACTTAAGAGCCATTGTCTGAGAGATCCGGGCAAAGCCAGGAAGAGATGTTTTCAAATTTATATTACTTCCTGAAACATACCCTATTTTGCCTATTTTTCTCACACAATACCTCTTAAAGTTAAGAAGCACACATTCCTTAAAGATGCTTTATTTTGTGTGTACACTCTAACAAACAATCTAAAAATTCTCTTCGGACATAGACATGGATCCATCCAGCACAGCAAGTCAAAAGAATGTTGTTTCAACGTCCATAAAATATCCAGAAAACATCGTCGTGTACTGACGGGATAATTATTTATAAAATAGCACAAAGTGATAACAAAAAAGAAAAAGAAAAAAGAAGGCGAGTGAATAATGAATAATTCTCAGATTGGTGTTTCTTAATTGACTCTATCCTTCCTTGAGCAGGAACAAACAAACAAACATACATATTAATTAATTACATTTTTTTATAAAGCTATGTAATAGAGAAGGTATTTATACACGAAAGCAGCTTAATTACCTTGCTTCCAAACTATTTTATAGCTCCAACAAAATGAATGTTAGTTTCATCATACTAGAATACAAGTGGTTTCTTTTACACATCTCTGGTTTAGAAAGTGGAGGGTGGATAGACTTTATTATTTAACTAGACGAACAAATATATTTACAGCTGGCATTGCTGCTGCTAGAAACACGAACAGTATTATGTAAAGAATACGTTTCGGCTAAATTTTCAAATCAAACCAGTATGACGTAATTGTTTGTGAATACGAAATATCAGTACGAATTACGAAAGCAGTCTGTAAGAAACCTTGGGCATGGATAAGCCAAAACTTAAAAAGGTTTTGGAGGTTGAAAGTTTAAAATAAAAAATTAAAATTTTTCCAAACTTCCTGCCTTCCTTTTTGCGATAGGGTCAAACAGTCTTATCATTAGAGCTGTATTACTTACATATAAATTATACACATGATATTTATTATTAGTACAGGTGTATGTTAGTAGAAAGCGTAAGGTAACACTCAACAAGCCATTTTCTATCGCACATTGTAAATCTCATATCTATTAAACACTATTAACGATAAAAAACACACAAGCATAACAGATATTACTTCAGGCATATAACAGATATCCTTCACACTTGAAAATTAATCGAGTTTTCTTTTGTTGTCGCTGAATTGGAATTCGCCATCAATTACCGATTGGTGATTTAATGCCAGATGACGTTAATTAAAGCAGCATTTCTCTTAATTGATTTTAGATATGGAAGATTTGTCGACGAATGAAAATGGCGTACAATGATGCAAAGAATGCGGAGTTGGGAACTAATTTATTATTATTTTTAGAACTCTGCATTCCATAGATAGTACTTATCACATGCCAATTTATATAGCTATCAGCAACACTTTGAAAATAAAACTATACGAAGATATATAGTATTGGTGATAATTATATTAATTGGTGATTATAGGTTATTATTAGAAAAAAAAAAAGACAGATGACACATCACTATAAAAAGACATATCTTAAAAAGAAATACAATCTGCAGAGATTTTGTCTTTTGTTGTTTCATTTATTTACGAAATATTTTACCTCTCCGTACTGACTGTTATCAATAAGGGTCTTCGTTGCGAAACACCTACAATAAACAAACATATGGCAATTATTAGCAAGAGGTTATCCTCGCCACTGTGTCCAGTGGTGAACTCGAACCCCTGACCAACAGGAGCATTTTAACCACTCGGTCACAGCTCCACGGAGAATGTATTGTGATTTCATACTCCTAAGTTTAGGTTGGTGAATCGAGAAGAATGATGTCGACAAATCTGAGAGTTCCAGTATGAAGGAATATATATATATGTATTATAAAAAAGTATGATTGCTATTGCTGATTCCGTATGGCTTTCCCTCTATAACTTTTTAAGATTTGAAAAAGGGGAATTCCTTTCAATGTCTTAGTTCAAAATTATACGAAAATATGAGTTAAGATGTAAGTGGCAAGTTCGTAGATATCTCGTTCGGAGATATAATACAAAAATCAACATCCCAAATTATAGAAATGTCGCGGGTTTTGTTTTTGAGGAATTAAAACAATTTGAGCCCCTAAATCTCCAGCAAAATCTACAAAGTTCGCAAATTCTTTGGAAAAGCTGAAGAAGTAAATAGTTAGATCACAAGATTACAAATGAGCTAACGGGGAATGGCCGAAATGAATAAAACACTAACAAAGATTAACTTCGTCTACAGATATATAGGGAAACCAGCTGAGAAGGTTTTTATATACACGCATGAGATTGTGTTTGATTTTTAGATGCCGGCTTTCTCTCTTCTCTCCGTTTCATTTAAATCTAAAGAGATTTCTTCTGTTCAATTTTTCCGCAGTTTAGCTATCTCTTAAATTATATATATTTTGTGTTCATGCAGTGAAATAGGAAGCCTTTTGTGTCACAAAGATGTTAAAAGCAAAGAAGTATATTTTATTGTCACAACACCAAACCAGACTTCAACTGTAGTTTAAGGCCCAATTTGCTATCCTGTTGGAAGTTCGGGCCAGCTCGCGTTCTAATTCTAAGTGAGCAGAGAGTGTAGAAAATGTACAAACCCGAAATGAAAAAAAAAACAAGATGAGGCTTCTGCTTGTGTTTTTTATCTTCAAAATCTTCATAAGAAAACATAGCAGATACAAAAAGGAAAACAAAATTGTGATTTTATCATAACTTTCATTGTTCTCGTCAATATAAAATCTTTTGATTTAATGGAGACAAAATGTCTTCTAATATAGACACAACAAATAGAATTTTCATAAAATAGTTATAGCTTTACTAAAGTTGAATCACAATAACTAATAGTCAAATTGGAGCCTATTATTATTATTATTATTATTATGGAAAGAAAAAGAAGAATAAAAATAAAGAAAAATGTGAAAAAAAAGCAGAAAATATTTTAAAACGGCTTAACTATTAGTGAATATGAAAAATTGTGCTGTAAAATAAAAATAAAACTTTTTTTTTTTTTTGGATTTTAAACATCTGCTGCTTTTGAACTTTATAAAATAGTAATGGTAAACTCAAAAGTTTTTTTTAAATAGAAAAATAATGAAGCTAAAAAAACTCATGATGACAGCTTACAGTTAAGCAAAACTCTGATAAATACTGAAATATGTTGTTACCTTGTGGTAACAAACCCTACTGTTAAAAATCTTAGTTCTAAAATTAAAATCTTAATGCGTAATATTTTACCATCTTGTAAGCTGAGGTTTGAGAAAGTCACTAGGCATTTTTTTCTTTTGTATGGTGAGGAGTTTTATCTCAATTCTCAAAAAATAATACAATTATATAAAATAGCGATAACTGATGAGTAACTAAATGATAAGATAATAACGATTCTGGCTTCGTATTATTTCATAAACTAAATTTCGATGATGCCATTTCCAATAATGTCATAGTCATGCTCACAGGCATCAACGTGAAATGAGATATTGCAGTTTTTTAAGGTTTTGATGACATCATAAGTTATACCAAACTTATCCTCGGACCTGGTTTTTTGAAATAGTTATATATCTAATTACCTTGACCCTAACAGAGGGGTCAATTATTCTCAAAGGCATGAACGGGACATTGCAATTTGAGCTTTTAATGACATTATAAATAAACCCAAAATACCAGCAGACCCAAATTCTGGTAATTAAATTACCAAATTTAGATAATTGGTTAGAGATTTAACTCTCAGATCTGAAAGCATCTAAAATATCAGATATGATAATATGGCTCTAAAACCGAATAAATCAATAAATAAATCAATAATAGGGTGACCGGTAGGCATCTCCCAGAAGAAAGAATTCCAGCTTTTTGGATAAAAATGAGGCCTTTTTCCAACCAGAGTGAAAAACAACATATTCTTTGCTACTTTGGGTTTGAAATTGTACTTGTTTTCAATCCCTTAAAATTTTTTCTAGCTTTGTTTGTTTTAGTCAACTTTCAAAGGATTGCACATAATAACAATCTATAATTTTTGGTAATAAATTCGCCATTATTTATTTAATATAAAAGAAAAACCATAATATATTTCTTTTAAAAATGAGCAAAAGCTTTTCGGACTACGTCCGTCTTCAGTGCATAACAAAAATATTAAATATGAAATATTATATGGTTTTTTTTATATTAAATAAACAATCTATAAATTTCAGGAATGTTACAGTGAAAGATTTTTATCTTATGAACACAACAAGCAGAATAAATTGGTAGTAAGATGGCAAGGAATTTTCGTGGTTCAAAGATTTATAACAGAATCAAGAAAATTAAAAATCTTCATTGCATAGAAATAGAAGTCTTAAACCACTTCCAAAATAATTGAATAAATCTTTGTACGAAAAACAATAAATATCTGCATATTTTCATAACAAAAAACTAGATATCAAAGATAACTTCATATGAAATTTCTTTTCTTATCAGAAGAAAAAAGACATCAGTAGAAAAGCTAGTTCTAAAATGCAACTCTGTACAAAATAAAATAATATCAACAGAATTTCCTACAAAAAAGAAGTAGATATCAAAGACAACTTCAAAGATTTTTGAAGAAAACTCAATAGCGACATTTCTTCAAATAGACTGGTCTGAAAAAAAGAATTTAATAATTAGAAAACTTCTAAAATCTAAGTATGTATGTATACAAAATAAAAAAATATCAAAAGAATTTCATAGCAAAAAAACTAAATATCAACAAATTAAAGTAAACATTCACTTTGTGAAAATAAAACAAGAAAAAATAGTTCTAAATCAGTGCTGCAGCATTCTTCTCTTCTGCTTCTAATCCTCAATCTGTTTTAAAAAGATTTCTAGATTTTATTTTTATTTTTAAGAGATTCCCTTCTTTACCAAACTAAACAGACTTCTTTCAGAGTTTAAAAACTCTTCATATTCATTTTGGCAGATCGAAAACCTTAATCAACAATAAATCAATTTCGATTGTATTTGGTTTCAGGTCATTTACGAGCATGTGATCTTTTAGGATTCGTTTCGAAGTTTATTGAGTCAGCTCATTGATTAACTTGAAGAACACTCTTGTTTTGACTGATACCACGTTCAGCAAATGTTTGACCATGACTGAGTGTTAAAACTAAAGATACGATTGAAGTGAGCTTTTTTATAATTTTGAAATACCAAGAGTGTCAAGATATAAATCATTCAGACAGGATGATCGGAAATTCTAATAATTCTGCTTTGGATTTCAATATATACATTTTTATCAAGAAAAATGACAGAATCACAGAACTTCATAGAGTTCAAAATGTGCGAAAGAACAGTTTTCCATTTGTCAAGAACATTAGATCATGGGCGAGTGCTTAAAAATTGTGTATGTAGGACAGAAACCGGTCGAAGAAAATCATTTCACAAAGTAGCACAAATTGTAGTTTAGCCAGAGTGAAATCCTCTAGGACATTAGCATTTTATAACATTTGTGTAACTTTTAAATTGTTTCGATTTTGGAAGTTTTGATTTTAAGTCTGAAGTTTACGATATATTATCCCAAATTTAAATCAATCGACAAGAAGACTTTTGCTTTTAACCCACCTAAATGCAGAGAATAGCTTCAAGGTGAAATTTGACAATGAAAACATTGGTAAGTATCTAAGTACAGTGCTACAGCTTAATGTATCAAAGGGAAGAATTTTCAATATTAAATATCATATCTGCCCATTGGTTTTGGAACAGATTTATTCTTAAGATTAATTTTCTCAATATGTTAACTTTTTAACAAATTTAATTGATGTGAATATTATTCAGTTGAATAAAGTCAAAATGTAAATAGAGTAGTTGGTAAGTTTCTCATGTGAAACAGATTTTGTTAAATAATGTTAATAATATTTATTCATTACTTTTGTCTTTGATGTCTTTTAGTTGTTCAACTATGGTAAATCTTGTGTCACAAGTTATGTCCATGTCCAGTTTCTACAGGGTGGTCACTGCAATTTTAAAAACAAATTCAAGTATTTTTTAGTATATTTTTAATTATATTTTTAAATAATACACAGTGTGAAAGAAATTCAAGTACTCTTAATAAAAATCCCATATTTTATATCCCCAGTATTTTATTCAATATTTATAATTTTTACATTTTTACTTTTTACATTATTTTACATTAAATTTTTTTTGTTTTTCTATTCCTATATAGCTACATAACATATATAGAAGTTACTATATGATAAAAATGTAAACAAAAAACGATGCATATATGATGTTAAAAATCAATCATTTATACTTCTGGTATACTATTCAAGTATATTTTCAAGTGTCCAAATGACATTCAAGCATATTTGGTATTTCAAGTATCCAGTGACCACCATGGGTCATGGTTCTATCCAGCGTTGCAAATAACGGTCGGTCATCGGTTATTGCCAAATGTTTTCAAGTCTTGATCAGTCAAAAGAAATTGTAAATTTGTGAAAATGACCGAACAAAATTTGATTATATTGTTGAAATATTTTAGATTAAAGAGATAATATTGCGCAAACTAAGCTATCCTAAATTCTGTTTAAACTATGTGCGATATCATAAAAAGATTGTTCAACTATTAAACTGCACATAGCATAAATGAAAAGTCAAATGCTTATGTTATGTTTGGTATTCATATGTATGAAAACCTGAAGGCTGAACGAAGAGAGGTATGGAAGTATTTTGAAAATTTTTTACCTTCAATGTATTTCGTTCTATTTCTTTTATTTTGACGGTAATATAAAGTGTGATTAAACCTAATTTTAACATCATTTTAGACCTTCAAAAACCTAAAATTCGTAAATTTTTGCGGCTTTGCCCTGGACTCACTGGTGGGCTCAGCCCACCCCCTGACCCTCAGCTCTTTTTGACCGCCCAACTTAATTTTTCTTATTTGCAACACTGCTATCTACCATTAGTGTATTCTTTTTTGGTATGTGTTACTCATGTGGAAAGGTATCTGAGTTCCCTTCAGTACCTCAGTAGGAATAATTGGTGAAGGAGCTAGAATTTACCTTATACACTAAATCTAAAGGGGTATCTTCTATCCTCTTTGCTCAGCTCCTAAAATTATTATGGAGACTGTAAGTACCAATTAAAGAGTGACAATTTTCTTCTATAAACGGAGTAGAGAACTCTTTGTAAATATCAGATTTATATTTGTTCCATCCATAGAATCTTTAATAAACATTATATTTGATGGCAAATCATAAGTGGTAGTTCTAAAGTTTTAGTTCAGTGTTTTTGAAAATCAGTAACTATGTATTGCATATCTGAAAAAGGTAGAATGCATGCATACTGTAGTACCTATTTTAAATGGAGTCCTAATATCTAACATACAAATCGATTTCTGTGGTTTGGGTGACATCATTAAGTCTTTTGTCAAAAGAAAATCAGCTTTATGAAGGTTGTATTGTAACACTGATTTAAAATAAGGGGCTAGACCATGATTTACAACATATATACATAGAATTTAAGTGACTCAAAAGATTTGGCTTGGCAAGAATGGGCTGCTAAAGTTTCATTAATGTCTTTATTATTAGAGCGTGTAGAGAAACCACTCATGATAGACAGAGGAAAGACCAGATTATCTCTGCTAGAGCACTTGACCTTTCTAAGAGGAATTCTACTTTAGACTAATTTTTTGTGTTTGTTTCTGCAAAGGCTTGCTTCTAGGTTGGAAAGTTTTCAATTTTTCGAGTTTTTGTGTTTTTGTCCTTTGGGATGATCACTAAGGACCGACCTTCCACTTGAAGAAAGCTCAATTATATTATGACAGATATTACAGTGTGCTCTTGTGTGAAGTCTGCCTTTTACTAACCAACCTTTAAAGGGATTCCTGAATAGAAATTTTTTTTTAGATATATATGTTATATGCATATATATATAGATCTCAAAAAGTTAACTAATGAAAGTTTCCGAAACTACTAAGACTTTGAGACTTTGAACTATATTTCTACGAAAAAAGCAGACAATAAAGAAACACATTTTTTGAGTAAGCCTTTGTTTCCTCACAAAATTTTTTTTTTCTGCATAATTTGAAAATTTTCTGAGTGAACTACACAGAAAAAACAAAAAAAATTAAAAAGAATAGATTTAATTGCGTAAAGAAAGCTGATTTTTCATTATGGCAATTTAAACTACTTACTAAGTTTGTGTGTTTTCGGTAAGCTATTAGGTTTGTATTATCTTCGCTTTTTACGTCGCACTTTTTAGTTTGTATTCATATATGATTTTTTAGGTGTCCCGACATTAGCATTTATGGCATTGTCATAGTAAGATTTGTCATAAGCTAATAATTATTTTTCTTATTTTTTATTTAAATCATTTTTTCAATATTCAATATTTCCGATATTTTGCATAAATTCTATTGTAAGGCAATATCATAACTTAATTGTAAGATATATAATATCTAAGACGAAAATGCTGTTATAGAAGACATATATATATATATATACTAATGATTGCATAATAATTTATCTATATGAAGTGGAAACACAATCTTTATTCTACCAATTGGAGAGCAGTGTAAAATAAAAAAAAAACTCAGATATTTTAGTAAAATTTTCAAGAAAACATGGATGTTTTCCTTATATATTTCTTTTGCATATTTGGTATATATATGCATATATATTCTAAAAGATAAATTATTGAGGTGCATTTCTGGTTTTATGCATATATATACTATTCTCAATAATTATTTTTGTCAAGATTGTCATTATATCGCTGTTTCTGTTTCTGTCTGAAACACCAGAAAAAGTTGAAAAAGTCAAAACAATGGCAGAGCTTCATAATAGCCAAAAATTCAAACACTTTGCAGTCGGAACAGTTTTGCTCGAGAAAATCGTTAACAAGCTTGGACAGCACTTTATCTCATTTCTGGCTGAATGCTGAGATAGCAAAATGAATGTTTTTTGTTTTCTTTTAACTGAATAACTTTTGGTTTCCTTTTTTTTGTATACTTATATATATTATATACAAAGACAATAGTGAGCCAATGAGCTCCTGGAAACAATATACCTAGCTAAGATATTGATTAACATGAAGGAAATGACACCATAAAACACCTCAAAGTCAAACAAACAGGAAATTACAATTGAAATTACCAAAGAGGAATGCAGAATGGGAAATGTATGTGTGAATAAGTTATAAAAATGCAAGCATAAATGAAAAATAAAAATGTATATATATACTTACTTTACAAGTAAACAAGATTAAAAAAGGGTTGTTTCTCATGCTTATGGTTTGAACTGTCAGATCGTATTCTTTGCTGTCGTCATGTTTTTGTTTGTGTTCTTTCCAATGAATGCAAATGCATACGAATGGGAAATCTTGTCAATCGCAATAAACATAAAAAAATCAACAGAATAGCGTGCTAACTATAGGATACAAAGTGTTAGGTAAGACAAGCCTCTGCTCAAAAAAGGCAAAACATCTGATATATAGCTTGCAACCAAAGAGCTTTTCAAAGTAGAGTAGAGGCTAGTACCTCTTGAAATTCGTTCTTTCACAGTTGGCGTTTCTCCTGACGAAGGCACAAGACAGTTTTTTCTAGGTCGGTACGTAACTTGGGGTGACTTGATCACATTATTATGAAATAACTTATGTATATGGTTTTTACAGGATGCAATGGTATATAAGTATTATATAACTCTAGTTAGATTTTCATGCATGTGCTATCCACCGTGAAAAATGTAAACACAGAAATCCGTCTATATATAAGCTTATATATATATTAGAATCCAATGTTTATGCATTATATAAGTTATGCATATATACATTTTTGCCAGTGATCTGCACATGCGCAAGTTTCTAAGGTGAAAAGAATTACCACAATTGGTTAATATTGTCCCGAACATGCTTGCTATATTTAATTAATTTTCGTCATCTTTTGTGACTTCATCAGATTAAAAATACATTCTACATTGGTATATACTATATATATTTATACAAAAAATCTTGCTGACACTACTTGAAAAATAAATGATAAAATGAATTCCCTAATGACAGTATCGACAATGATATATGCAATTATTTTGATAGAAAAGAAATTAATAAAATCGGGCAAAAAGAAAAGAAAAATTCAAAATATAGCCAGTAGAGGAGAGGATCTCCCCTTGTAAGTGTGCAATACGCGAACAATAAAAGACACTCTCCTCCAGCTCACATACTAAAAACAAAGGGTTTCTAAAAATTACAATTTACAATTAAAAAATATTTCTACAAAA
>JAUEKX010032078.1:0-10633 GCA_031834005.1 Dendronotus venustus
CCCAAGTACTTGAAATCAGATGCATTCGTCAGATCTCGGTTGTTCATATTGATAATTGTAGGTGGGTAATTTTTAGAGGAATGGTTGAAGATCATAGTTTCGGTTTTATTTACGTTGATCGAGAGACCAAATTTCGAGAAGATCGCATCCAGGAGAAAAGGCTAGCACAAAAGACTCGGCCGGATGTTAAAAGCCCCGGCCGAGTGTTTTAAAACTCGGCCGGGTGTTTTAAGACCCGGTCGAATATAATTAAACTCGGCCCGGGCTTATTCAACCAAAATAAACTTTTTCGTAAGAAAAAAAAGCCAACCGAGATTTGCTACTAATAACCTGGTCATTAAAATTTACCTGAATATCTGCCGTAAACTTGCTACAAAAAAGCAAGATTTGAAGAGTTACCGAAAACTTTTTTATATATCTTTAAAATTACGTTACATTTATTATTTATGAAAGCAGTAAAAAGAATCTAAAACCTACCTTTTGCTAATCCTCACACCCCAGCCATTTTTTTTGCACATAGTCTTTATTTATGACAACAAATCACTTCACTTTCGATATCACACCAAATTATCGAATAATCTGAGGACCAGAACACTTGCCTTGTGAGGTTAAAGGAGACTTTTCATTAATCGAGTCTATAAAACTCGGCCGGTATAATTATATTCGGCCGAGTTTAATTATATCCGGCCGAGTCTTATAACACCCGGCCGAGTCTTATAATGCCCGGCTGAGTCTTTTGTCCGAGTCTCCGAACATAAAAAGTGCGGGGGCCCCCGGGGACATGACACTTTGTCAAAATCAGCCACGGTACATATGGTGACGTTCAAAGAGATTTGGAGTACATCCCAAAATATAAAATTTATGCGAATCCGGGGCGGATCCAGAAATTTAGACGATAAGCACAAAAAAGCTTGCCTTCGTTTTACATCGGATGCGTGCCTTAAAAAATAATGCTATTTTAAAAGGTATTTTAAGTATAGATGCCTCCTCTACACGGAACCCAAACATTGTTGTTACAGTATGTATCTGCTAAATAAAACTTATAAAAAATTGGGAATAAATCATTTTTATTGCTATAAAGAATTTTTTTACTGCTTAAGCAGCTTTTTTATTCTTGTTAAATTACATTATAGATTTTGCTGTAATATAATGTTAATGGCAATAAAATGTGATGTGACTAGTACAACATCCCAAAAGACATTGTAATTATTTTCCTTGTAAACAGATTCAAACTGTATATAAATATCTTTTTGCATCTCTTTACACAGAAAATATAAACAAATAACATTATATGCAAAATGTAACCCAAATGCCACAAAATTTCCAGATTGTTGTTTTGGGATACACCTTTCAGCACCATATTACCTTGAAAAACCTGGCTTACCTTTATTTAAAAAAGAAAATGATCTCCTAAATCGAGAAACTTATTTTATTAAATATTTTTCCTAACAAATCATCATTCTATCATTGCTTGAGATTCGACACTTCTATAACAATGACCGTTTCCATGGGTATTAAAAGAAAAAATGGCCAGATTCGGGTCATCACTATTCCAAGTTTTAGAAGTTATTTTTGGAACGTCACCAAAAAAGAACTTTTCCCTATTTGGTTTGCGCCGTTGCTATTTCAAAAACCGGCAGATCAGATATAGCTTGAAAATGAGCTCTATTTTGCTGCAAATTGGATATCATATTTTTATTTTTCAATGAAATTACCTCCGAACCGCTGAAAAATACGAAAAATTTGCTACATTAATTTAACCTGTGAAGTGAAAAAAAGCCGTACAAACCGTACGCGAGCACGCTGCAACGTCATGTACGCTCTCCAGAGCAAACTTGCCTGTTTTCTTATTCCTTCGCTTTCAAAAACGAGAAGAAGAAACCCCGTCTACTTCTAGAAATAAAATAAAGTCACGTGAGTCTTTAATTTCCCGTGTCATTTTTCTCACATTAAGGGGAAAAAAAGACTGTTGTAATTATTAACTTCCCATCTTAAAATATCATATCTGCAGGCCTCCCCGGATTTGCAGTCCCCTAGATCCGCCCATGATAACATGGTGTCATATATGACAAGAAATATTCAATATGTTTATACGACATTATATGAAAGTAAAGCGACGATCGCAGCGAAGCATACAATAACTCTTTAAACAATTAAAAATCATTTCTCTCTTCTAAGTTTCGTAACGTGTACAGACACAATGTTTTTTTGAAATCATGCATCAAATATATCCGACAAATTTGTTCGACAGATGTCGTAGCGTGTAAGTTGCCCTTTTATAGTTAGTAGCAACTTTAAGATTTTGAAACGGGAGCGGGAACCGGAACGCCGTTTCGTACACCCGTTCCCGTTCTACGTTTTAAACCAATGTCGATTAAGAAATTTATAACTTCAAAATGGCGCATTAAAACGTAAACAAACTAAAAATAGCGGAAAAACTGTGCGATTGTTTTTGGGATCGAAAGATGGCGAATCAAGTGCTAGATTTACTTTTATTTCATGATAAAGGGTTGATAAATGACTAAGAATTCGTTTTATTATGTGATATATATACAGTCTTCTACAAACTTAGACCTTCCATATTGAAAATATGAGCGATTCAATTTGGATAACATAGAAAACGATGAGTGTATTCTCTGAATTTAGATTTTAAAAAGATGATATCTTTGATTTAAAAGATGTTTTACAAACTCCGGATAGAGCGATCTGTTATAATGGTACAAACATTTATAGTATTGAAGCATTTTTATGTATTTTTAAAGAGATTATTGTGAACCATGCAGTAAATAAACGAATACATTGACTCATTTTTAGTTTGTGTTTGAGTAATTCCACTCGTAAAAAGGTTTACAGTAGACATAACATGAGAATATTCAGTAAAATTCAAAATATATATACATACTGTTTAGAGAAAAGACTTGCTGTCGTTGTATCTCCAGCCATTTTTGCAGTGATTTCTCGCGTTTCCTGAGAACGTCAAAAAGCCTAATTTCACGTTCGGCTCTTCAGATCAAAAACGTCAATTTGCGTGGGAATCCTCCGAACGCATGCGCGGTAGCTAAAATTCAGGCGTTCCGGTTCCCGTTTTTGGAATCTTAAAGTCACTACAGAACTCATATCTAATTATATAAATATGAGCATCTCCAGCAGTTGCAGAACAGATAATTTGCAGAACACTTCTATTAGTTGCTTATTATGTATATAAATCATATTTAGAAGCTGAAAATGTTACTATAATAATGTAATTTCTTCTTTGCAATATATTTACTGTAAACTGCAATGTTGTACGCTCATGAAGTTAAAGTGGTTCGAAGGCGAAATTTGATAGGCTTATACGAGGATAGGCTTACAATCGGGTGTATGTTTAAACCTGGTCTGATATTAACTTTACTAAAAGGCGGAATTCATAAGTAAAACTTATATTTTAATTTAATTTTGTAAAGAAAATTCGTAAACCATGTTACCATTGGCTTTATTATTACACTGTTACGGGACAGTCAAAATAAGCATCTGGATTCTAATGTTTTTTTTATTCTAAATCGAATTTCAAATTTTTCAGAATTGACCACTATTGGCTAAAATCGGGAATTGATATCAGTTAGTTTTTTATTACAAATGAAGTGAAAATATTTCTTTCACACAACATGCATATATTACGTGTATATCCAATTAGGAAATCCCAAATAAAGTGACACACACATACAAACATAATACATTAAAATTTTGCCAGGAAATGAGTTTCTCAAAATTCGATATAGTTGTACATCAAAACGTTGAAACGACGTTGTATAAATGTCAAGCCACAAAAATTAAACTAACTGTAACTTCATTATATAAATGCCGCGATAAATACAAGATCTCCGTATTGTCTAGATTCAACGATATTTCTAATTAAACTTAAAACCATGTTTCTAGCAAGTTTATTTTCCTCATTTTTTTTTATTTATTGAAAAGTGTGGAGGCATGACCGACACGACATTTGCTCTGTGCTTGTTTAATCAAAGTAGAGTCAGGCGGCTCTCGGGAGAGGGGCTTTTTCTACAGATTATGTTTAAATGTTGAACGTTTGTTGTGATTCCAATAAAAAACAATTTGTAAAATTGTTTGCCACTTCCGTCATTTTTCTTTGAGTTTTTTCTTTGCGCTTGAATGAAATGACATTAATTTCCCCTGGTGTCCGAGGGGAGGTTGTGCCGGAATTTAACTGTAACTTTTGTTGCCGACGCGTTCACACTTTTAATTCGCGCGCTCCTTTTTTTCACCGGTAGCTTCTTCTGTGGTCGCACATTTTATCTCTCAGGACAATGCTTTGTTATAAACGGTTTTTAAGTGAATGTGACCAAGCGTAATAAAGCATGACATTATGAATGAAGCTTGGGTTTACAGTTTTAGTTGTCTTTTCCTCTTGCCTCCTTGACGTTTGGTGTGTAGCTTGGCTTGTGCTATATTAAAACTTTATCAACTCTCTTATTTTGAGGTAGGTATTTATAGATGTATTAATTTACCGTGGTTTAAATTAGAGATTTACTCTTGCTACAAAACTTTACTTAAAATATTTACCTGTTATTTCTTTGATATTCGGTTTGTGTTTTCTTGCATGCCAACATGCTTTCAATTTGGAGAGTCAAACTGTCAGGAGTTTTGCTTAATTAGGAAATGTGTCTTAATTAGGAAATGTGTCTTAATTAGGAAAGCTAAGCACTATCAAACATTAAAACAGTATTCTTTGTAACAACATAAAAGCCAATGTAAGCTCACTCAAGGTCTACTTTTCAATGTATTTGTTATTTGTAATATTTGTTCTAATATCTGCCTATGACTATGCACATGTTAAGGTTAAAATGGTGAAAAACTGATTGAAAAAACTGTAAGGCAAAGGAAAGTGAGATGAGTTTACCGCAAAGGTTAAATTCAAGTGCAGTCAATTTTCATTTTCCATTGTTTTTGCCCAATGTCGTCTATCTAGTTTTTACCCGATGTCGTCTATCTAGTTTTTACTTTTCAGCTTTATCTACACTACACTGTTTTTATATGATAATTCTGATTAACTGTTGAAAAAGAAGGAATCAGATTTTTTAAATCTGTTAAATTGTTTTAAGATAAAAATTGAAAATAACTTTAGACAGGTAGAGTATCTTTTTCTTTCAAATTTGGGATTGGTAAAAAAGTATGTACTTTAGGCTAGAAATGAAATGGAATTTTGTAAACAAAATTTGTTCTAATATTTTATATTATCTTTTTGCAACCATCCAAACCATTATGACACCACTATAGGTAAATTTTTCTTCTATTTCTTAGATTTTAACAATGGAAAATCTTGGTGATGATACTGATACAAGAGAATGTGAAGCAATGAGAAAAGTGTTTGTTGGTGGGTTAAATAGAAGAACAGATGATGATAGTTTCTTTGAATATTTTTCCCAGTTTGGTAACACCATAGATAAAGTGATTATCCGAGACAATCAATCGGGTCAATCAAAAGGATTTGGATTCATTACTTTTGATTGTTCTGATGCAGTAGAAAATTGCTTCAAATCTCGACCACATGTTTTGGATGACAAAACATTGGATGTCAAGAGAGCCATGCCTAGAGATATTAATACTGCTGCTGCACATCAAAGGGTCACCAAATTATTTATTGGTGGAGTAGGTGATGAAATGACTGAAGTACATATTAAAGATTATATTGTAGAAAGACATCCACCCTCCATAGGCACAGTTGAGAAAATTGAGCTTGTTAAGGATAAAGAAACTGGTAAAAACAAAGGATTTGGGTTTATTGAATGTTCTGACACTGATTTTGCTGATAGATTGGTAATTAGTGAAGCCAATTTCAAGCTAGGGGACAAAGAATTAAGAATAAAAAAATCTGACAGTAAGTATCTTTTCTAAGACAGTACAAAATCTTTTTATTCAGATTTGCCAAAATTTGAAGCTTTAAATTTGGGTCATCAAATATTGCACGACAAAGCATAAGGTTATTTTTCCTTATTTATTATTGTAGACATATTTCTTAAGTTATGCTTAGACAATTTTACCTTTTTTTAAAGGTGGTCAAAAACAAGGAGGACCAGGTCAACGTGGTCGAGGCGGACGAGGTGGTTTTCAAGGACGAGGGGGTGGTAGAGGAGGTGGTCGAGGAGGTACTCGTGGTGGTTACAATAACGGTGGAAGTAGAAATTTCAATCAAAATTATAACCAAGGAGGCAATTATGGAGGTTATGCTTCAACAGGCTATCCACAGCAGCAAGCATATCAAAACTATGATCAGAGTGGTTATGGACAGCAACAACAACAACAGCAACAATATGGTCAACAATACAATCAACAGGGATATGCTGGTGGCTACAATCAAGGTGGCAACCAGGGTTATGGAAATAATCGCTATACCCCTTATTAAAGGTATGTAACTTAGTTTGTGCTGTTGATCTATTCCAGTAGTCAATAATAATAATAATGTATTATGTATATTACAATTTCAAAACTATTCATAACTTTAATATTTATGATAATAAAATACTTTGATTACACATTTTTCTCTTTCTCTAGGGTAAGCTGAATTTTAAGTTCTAAGCAACTAAGTTCCAAGTTAAGTCGTGAAAACAAAGATAATGATGTACATAGGAACATTCAAAGTGTAAATAAAACCCATCGCTTGATTGAACGATAAGTAGGAAGGAATCAAACTGCTTAAGGAAGATTACAAATAGTTAAATACACAGAACTGCTGATAGTTATTGGGTGTATCCAATTCTCACAAAGCACATGTTGATTGAAGTATCAAGATTGTTTGAAAATTTTACGTTTTACACTATTTTAATCTAGGGTTTTTATTTTTTTTATTAATTTTGCCAATAAAATTCAACTAGACCACAAAAGCTAAGAATGATGATTGATTTCATTTCTGACTTGTTATTCTTAAGAGCAACATCTACAAGATTCTTTTTTTCTAGGAAGTTTTATGAAGATATCCTATAACATTTTGCAAACAATAATTTGATGTAACTACTTACTAATCTAATTATAATGGAAAATAAGTTGTTGTTACCACAATATTAAATATATGATGTTAAGAATAATTTTCTAGTATTTGAATTCTCTGACCAAAAATATTTCGAACTAATGAAAGTATAGTAAAAGTTATTTATGTAAATTATATCTCACAAAATATCACCATGTGCTTATAGCATATTTATTGTCAAAGAATTTTGTGGAGAATTATTACATGTTTTGTGTGTGAATGGCCCCACTATGAGAGTTTATTAGGGTTTTATGCAAGTATTTTGGGGGTGTCTAGATCAAATTACTGTATAACAACAACCTGCAAATGTATGACCTTGTGAGAATATTGCATAGAATAGGAAGATGTTTTAAAATGCTCTGCTCATAGATGTACAAAAGGTTAGTAGGACAACATTTTCCATTTCAATAAGCCACATTTTGTGTATAACTATCTATATCGAAAAATCGTTCTATTTTGTTAAACATGTTTACTTTTCGAGCACATTTCGAAAATGATCGGTTGTATGTGCTTTGACAGTCGTAAGGCATAATATTTTTGCAGTAAAAAAATTAAAATCTGAAAATTGTTTGGAATTGTTTTTGCGATGGGAAAATATTTTATTAAGTATTATATTTTGTGTTGTTATTCGAGTCAAAGGACGAAAAACAACTTACTGCAAATATTTCTTACCTTTGGTACGGTTTCTAAAAATAATGTTATGAAGGCAATTTATATTTTTTTCAGCTGAAACAAAGGACACCAAAAAGATTCAAACTGGATTTTGGATATTGGAGAAACTGAACAAAAGCTGATTTTGTGGAGGTCGATTTATTCGTATGTAACTTGAATTTACCGAGAAAGTAGACTGGCTACAATGTGGAAAATATCGCTAGTGGCGTAAAGGTGAAAGATTAATCAAGTCGGGGTGACCCCCTACCACCACCACTACCAATATTTTGCAGTTTTTGGAAAAGCTACGAAAATATTAAGAAAATGTTTCACAGCGCACAGGCTAAAATGGGGAAATAATGGGCTCCCGGATAGTATATTTGTATTGTCTATATCTCATGACGTGAAATATTTTATTTAAACTTGTTTTTCTTTTTTAGTTCGAAGAATTCAAGAAACTTTATTTGCTTTGTAACCGTTATAATTATTATGTAAATGCACGTACATGTATATATCTGATTTTAAAACTATTTGTTTTACATAAATCTGAAGTTTTGAGTATAATAGATACCACGACAATGACCGATATTCAATTCCTAAATTTCGTAGTTTAGTCTTTTGAAAAGTAGATTCAAAGAAAACCTTTATTTTCTGTTTCTTTAAAAAATATATATTCCCTGTTTGCGAAAAGGCTTAATTTCAATTAAGCGAATTTTTTTTCGCGCAAAGCGTTTTTACGGTGTCCCACAACTCGTGTACTAGTACGTATAATTAGAAAAGAAACACCAAAGAGAGAAAATCATGGAAACGTTAAATAATATTGCAGGGCAAAATCCCATTAAAGACGCTAATTGTGTTTTATTCCTCCCAAATAAATTAGAGTAACAAAAATCCAACATAAGTACAATTCGATATGAGATTGAATTAAACTGAAGGGAAATATAGTTTGTCCTGTTCTATGTTGCTGTTTGCTCTATGAACCATAACTATTGTCATGCATTCTTGTTGTATAAATTTACTGTGGCTTTGGTTTGTAAACGTTTCTTTTTTGTTTATAAAGCGTAGTTCACACTATGAGAGAAGCGATTCAGGTACTTTTCATGTTAACACTGAGAAAAAAAGATGAGACAGCAGATGAAAGAGAATGACGAGTTTTGCTGTAAGGAAAAAGATTTTGTTGATACTTCTGCTAAGAAGACGACGCAGAATGTCAGAAGAGCAACATAAGCCAACGAGAAAAAAGAAGAGAATTCCAATCAAAAAAAAAATCAAAATTTTTTCGTTTTAAAAACAAGCTAACGATGAGATAATAATCAGATAAGAAGGTACTTTTACGATCACACTTTGAGATAAGGAGAGAGCTCATCATGCGCACTGTGCTTACATCCTTTTTGTTTTTTTCCACAAAGAAGTCTAGCTTTACTTCAAAACCCACTCTTCGTTAATTTTGCGCAGTAAACTAATTGTGGCTCAAATATTAGTGTAATAACTGAATACAACGGAACGAAATTTTCTTCTTACGCTTTATCACGGCATACAATTACAGCAGATTCTCATTTACTCAAATCTTGGATAAGTCGGACTATTCGTATCGTTTTGTTAAACCTGTCTACCAAAAACTCCGTTTAATCAGGACTTAGTTCCTTCGATTTCATATAGTATCGTATAATCTTCGTATTTTATGTTTCTATTATAACTCAATTGTCTCGTGACAAACAAAACATATTGCTACAATCACAAAAATTTCTCTCCAACTTTCCCTAACTTAAAATCACACAGTAAATCGACCAAAAGCATTTATGTGTAAGACTGCAATTTAAAAGTAAAGAGACAATTATTTTCTTATAATGAATTTTTCATTCCAAGGAAGAAAGAGAGGTACAATAATTAACGATTTGATTTGGCAACACGTTCAAGTTCATCTTTCTTCTTGATGGCATACGAATTTGAAGATCCCTAAAAGGAAAACAATAACACAAGTTCAAAAAATGCTTTTATTTCCCAGAAAAACTTGTTTTTAACAACGTGTTTGCTATTATCTCATACTTGCTGGTATACATAAGAGATGAAAATACGAAACATCCTAAGTACATTGATGTGCATTAAGATAACAACGATTCAGCATACCAAATTCAGAGAAAAGGAGGGTAACAAGGTAAAAACAAACCTTCGAGGCATTAATTAATTCATCAGCCAAGCATTCAGCTATAGATTTGATGTTTCTAAAGGAAGCTTCTCTTGCACCAGTACAAAGCAACCACATTGCTTGATTGACACGTCGTAATGGAGCAACATCAACAGCTTGTCGACGTACAGTACCAGCTCTACCGATACGTGTAGAGTCTTCACGTGGTCCACTATTGATAATAGCATCGCAGAGAACTTGGAGTGGGTTCTGTATATAAAAGAAAATAGAAAATTTAGTGCAGATTTCTTTGGTCCAACCTGGAGAATTTTTTATTTATATTTTCCAACATTCTATTTAGAAATATTTGCAATAATACCACTTGAATATAAAAATTAGACTTTCTATGTTTATAGAAATTGAATCCATAAAGGTATAAATTAAAAGCAGTCTTAGAATTTATATTTCTATATCAGCCAGTTTTGACACTCAATTTCTACAGGAAGGAAACAAGCAACGCCCTGGCTTTTGAATGAAATAGTTCAAAAGGATCACTTTAAAAATCGTGAATCATGAAAAAATGTTTATAGAAATTAAAAACTAGAACATTGAATGGACATTAGTTTGAAAATATAAAATTTCTAAGCTTTCTTTCAGCCAGTTTTGACACTCAAATTCTACAAAAAGAAAATAAGCAACGCCATGGCTTTTGAATGAAATAGTTCAAAAGGATCAATTTAAAAATCGTGAATCATGAATAAATGTTTATAGAAATTAAAAACTAGAACATTGAATGGACATTAGTTTGAAAATATAAAATTTCTAAGCTTTCTTTC